>DWAP01001207.1:0-16616 GCA_018230625.1 Heliconius eleuchia
ATATATATATATATATATATATATATATATATATATATATACATATATATACATTCATTATAGAACGGCAACGTGAAGTGTGAAACGAATTTTTGTTACGTTTGAAAGGTTTTTTCTAAAATAATTAACCCTTTGATGTTTAAATATGGGCGAAAGATCAAAAATATACCTTTTCATTTAAAAAAAAACAGCTAAACGTAAAGCTTCCTTGATAGCATAATTGACAGGGAACTAGTGTTAAAACACTCCGTTTCCCATTTTCTATTTAATTTTTAAGAAATTTCGTGTTGAATGGCGAAACTCAACGCCGCGCTGTGCCTTGATCACTAGACCGAAGAAACGGAAATATAAATTTCATTAAATATTTCATTTCCTCGAGTGGGGATCGAACCCATAACCTTTTCAGTTACAGTTTGTGCCCCTGCGCCACGACTGGTCTTTTTTTAATTATTACAATTTAAATGTCATCAGGATTGGCAGTCGTAAATTATACTATATTCGTATTTTTTTTATATTATTTCAATTAACAACGTTTTGTTTGCGATGTAATGATTTTGGGTTTATAATGAAATTAGAAAACATGTGTTTCTCTAAGTTCAATATAAACCCAAAATCATTACATAAAGTTTTAGACGATCAATAAATTTACCTATATATTATTAAATAAAGAATATTTATTTATATTTTATACAAAAATAGACAAATACGTAAGAAATATGAAATATTGAATATAAATACCATCATTACTTTGAAACAGTCGGAACCCTGGACAGAGCCGGATTTGCGTTGCTATTACAACAGTGAATTTGTTGCCAAATTGCTAGAATAAGGCTGACCGTATAATATATATTCAAATGTTTATTTGGACTTACTAAGTATTTAAAGAGCACGTGTATAAATATATTTCTTTACTAGCGACCCTAACGCAGCTTCGCCTGCTTAAACGTATTGTTATATTACAGCCAAATTATACAGAACGTTTATATATAATGTATCTGTGTTAGCCCGATCTATAAGCTATATGCTTGTGTTTATTATATAATATAGTTTCATCTAAATTCGTTCAGTAGTTTTTGAGTAAAAGTGGAACAAACATCCATCCTAACAAACTTTATAATACTAATATACGTATGTATAAGTAGGAATATACGCTTAGCTTTAAAACTTTTATATTTTTAGTAGCTTTTAATCGTATTTAGCAAAAAGTTTAAGATAAAATTTATCCAATTCGCCTAAGTAATATTTTATTAATCTGTATACAAAAGAAAAAAGTACATAAATTCATCAGAAAATCCTTCATTTTCTGCAATAAAGTACGCAACTAAATTATTTTAAATTCACAAAAAAATCAATCGAAAGATATAATTAAGTAAGAAAGCTTAATGAGCTCTTTTCGTATGAAATATAAAAAGCAGAACAAAAAGCACAATCCACTGTACATCCCGTTTTTTAGTTTAAAAATAATTCCTTAGGGACTACGCCACGCCATTAAACGCCATTGAATGTTATTTATAGTAAGAATCAACGTCTTTCTGTCCGTATTAAATTAGTCGAGACGTTTCAGAGACACATAGTTTAAAATTTACTTGATTCTATAAAATAGTTCCTAACACTAATGTAATAAGGTTGATTCTAAGACAATGCATCAAAGAAAAGGGTAAATTATTGATATATTGCTTGTTTTATATCATTAGTTTCAAGATCGTATCTATATATGTACATTTATAATATCCGAGTACAGTCACTGTAACTGTTACGTATGAAATAAAAAAAAAATAAAAAAAAACAAAAAGAAGTTAAAATAATATCGTTTGTAGCAACAGATTATGATTTAATGATAAATAAGTTTTGCATTTTTATTTAGTGATGCGGATCAGAGAATATGTCAAACAAATACATTTTATATGAAATTAATTCCAATCAAGGAGCATTCACTTCAAAATAAAAAATAAACCTATAAAAATATTTTCTTTTTCAGCTTAATGTTCTTTATTCCGCTATGCGAGCTGATAGCGAGTAAGTTCACGAAATTAAAATAACGAAGTGAAGTGGAGTGGTGAAATTAATACAATTCATTGCTTCAAGTGATCGAACCCACAACCATCACTATTACAGATATACGCTGACCCATTGTACTACGATGACGTACTAAGTATTACATATACTTACTACGTTGTAACTTATGTTAACTTAATATTCTTTTCTACTAAGACTATTGTTTGTCAACTCCTAAAATAATGCAGGATTTAAAGCTTCAAAGTTCAAAAAAAACAGTAAAATCTAGGCAACGAGTATTTCTGTTAAAAAGTAAAAAAAGGCTCATATGTTAGAAAAGAGCTTCGCACATAACAGGAACAAAAGGCGAAGTATGTACAAAGCAGGAGATTTGTCAAAGAAAACAAAACTCAAATATTAAAGTTCTTTCGTTGGATATTTATATAGTGTTTATTCGCTTGATTTGGGTTCATAAGATATCGGAAATACTCGCACGGTTTATACCGTCTTGACAAGTATGACAGGGATTACGTGTTCAGTTTCATGCACGAATAAATATGAGAATAAGCTTAGATTTTGGTAAAAAATATCTATATGTTTATATGAGTGTATTATTAATAGTTGTGTTTTGATGAAATTATTTTATATGCGATGGTCGTGGGATCTAATTTGATGGTTGAAGCTATTTCGATATATATTTATCGCAATGGTTGGTTTAAATGTCTAAGATTTTTATTGATTTTATAAAGAATTATTCACGAAAACGAAACGAAAGGAAAAGGATTTTTTATTATTTTTGTTAACGTATTAACGTAAGCAATTGTAAAAAAATTTGAACCAGTGCCTCTTGGATGGTTTCCAAGAAGTGCAAGATCAAATTGAACGTTCAGATTTTTATAAGTTTTCTAAATAAATACATATTTTATTTACTTTTTTCAGTATGCTTAAGCTATTTCTGAAAAACGATTTAACGTTCCTACTTAAATAGTAATCCTATGTAATATTAATAGGTTTGGGATCGATTCAATTTAATCTGAAATACGATCTTCAGATTTTATCAAAAAGCTCCGATCTGGCCTTTTTAGTATCAAATCACTTAAAATCTTTAGAAATGTAGATTTTTTTAGCATTTTCCTCCTACAGACGTTACTTATATATTTTATTAATAAATATACTATACGTTTAAGAGTAAAATAAATCAAGGAAATAGCATATTTAGCTACTTCAACAAGCAAGTATGATAATTTAATAAGATTTTAAGTACATACAAAAAACTACTATCTATATTGGATCATGCATCGCCTAAATTTTGATCCTCTCTCGAGGATGTACAAAGCATGCTGTTTACTCAATATAAAATATAATTTATATACTTTTATTCTCCATGAAGAGAAAAAATACATTATTTTTTACAAAACTTAAATTAAAAAAAAAAACGCGTGCGTATAGGCACAAGCGTGTAACTAAACGCGATTGGTCGTCGGTTTGATTCCTACTTCGACTACTACACTAGCAAATGATTTATATATGTTCTTTCCTTGCTATAGTAACATTAGAAATAGGTCAAACAAGAACTTATCCTATAAAAAGTGTAACAAAACAAATTTCTACTAATATTGGTTCTAAAATACTTTATACGAAACCGTTTTAATTGAACCTGTATTGTAAGTTATTTGTAATAGTCGGCTTTAACAAAGTCATTCACGCAATTAGTTCTACTTGTTGATAATTTTCACGCCGGCATCACCTGGTAAATTAACTTTGAGACGCATGAGTTCAAATAAGTAAAAGGCGTACAGTTTTTATTGACTCTGGCTTTATACACGTATATAATATTAATATCTATTCTATATATATATCTCTTATATAATATCTATAATATATATATCTATTAATAAGAACATCTTTTCTTTTCAACAAAGTACTTAATTTAAATATAATTATTGCAAACATTTTTACGTTTTATAGTAATTTCGGTATGAATATTTATATAAATAACATAACCAACAAAAAAAGTAAGAATATTCTAATAGTAGATATTAGAAATTTAAAAAAAAAAATTGTAGAATTCAAGCGAGTAATCGCGTATTAAGCAGTAATGTAATGGAATACGTACTCGTATGTAGCAATATTAAATAACTCCAGACATTCTATTTTAAAGTGATTAATTGGAATATAATATGTGTTCTAATTGTATGAGACTTGCGGCTTCGTTCTTCAAATTGCTATCGCGATACGCAGATATTTTGCAAATTATTAATATTTGGTAATTGATATTTTAATAATGTAAAGTTTATCTGAAATCTTATTCTACTTCCAATAACATATTTTTAAAAACAATAAATTTGATGTATTCAAAAAGCAATCTGAGATAATAAATCCTGTATTATTTATAATATATGTATCGAAGGAGCGAGTATAGCGTAATGATTAATACTAATAATTGGATTTAGGTATTATTTTTAATATCATATGTTTACCTTTTGCATACAACATTGTCATATAACATTACACATCTCATACAAAATGTGTATAACATCTTATTTACTTCTATTCTTTGTGAAAATCTATTTATATAATGAAACAAATTCCACAAAATAAATTAACTTACGTACACTGGAGAAAGCCTTCTCATTATTTACAACAATATTTCAATACTAATAAAAAAAGAACTATATTTAATTATTAAAGTTATATATCTCGTGTGTGACAAAAACAGCTAAATCCATAAGTTGTCACAATACAAGGTCACGTTCTACAAATGTATGGGGGTCAATATTAGAAAATATTGCTTTCCGTTGGAATAATTGATATAAATGCCATAGTGTTTCATGGCTAGAAGGTTAATTCTAGAACAAAATATAACAACATTGTTACGCATATTGTTACGCATGTGGCTTCGCCCGCTTGGAGTGTTTTACCCTATAACGGTTATTTCTTTAATCCAACGGTGATTAAGTAGTAAGGAAACCAGTACTATTAAAATCGTTAATTTCATGGGACAGTCGATGCTAAATAAATTTAATACCTACATGTATTGTACGTTTAAGCCTCCCCTTTGAATAATTTTTTGATTGAAAATTGCATTTAAATCCGTTGCGTACTATGAAAGTAGGTAAATTAACAAAAAGCAACTGTGTTTTATATCATATTTATCATATTTACAAAATATAATTATTTTGACTCAATAAGCTGTATTAGTATGTTGTAGTGATTAATCACTCATTTCGTGTAAGCAACGTCAAAATTAATTAATTAAAACTCTCATTTCATTAACTATTAGATATTAAACACCAAGAAAATGAAATTTTTGATTCCAATGAAAAATGACTTCGCGGGCTAATTTAATTCAATAACGAAAGCCAGGGGCGGGAAACCTTTGTCCTCTATACAATATTAAATTAATGTTATAATAAACTTTAATTTCGCACCTGTCGGTCTGTCACGGCCACGAAAATGTTTGGGCATTTCCATTTCCGATAATATTTTGTTATTCCACCTGAATGGTACAGTAGTACAGATGGTTTGAGTAGTAAATTGATTTTCGTTCATCATTAAAATCAGTTGCCGCCTGCAATTTCACATCGGCTTAATACGAGACTGTATTGTACAAAATTAATAAGTCCCTCTTTGATACATACCTACGTGTAAGATATCATACAGAATGATGATGGTGTTGATGGTTTACCTGCAAATAAATAAAAAACAATTAATAAGCATAATATGCGAAACAAAAATACATACATGTGTACATTAGTGCACTGTGGTGTAGTTGAGTCACAAGTGACTTGGTTTTGTTGTAGATTCAAATCACACTGAATGAAATAATACTAAGACTAACTATGAGCTACGCTTGAACGTCTTTATTGCCATAAATAAGCTTGCATATTTTAAAAGATCCATCATATAAAATATTAAAAGGTCTGTTATATTGACTCTAAACTCAGATATTCTTGTTATTAGGATACCATAACGTATATGGTAAAAATATACAGAAAATACCTACAGCAGATGTTTAAAAAAAATACTAGAGGAGAGGAACCAACTGACATAATTAGTTAATATCTCGCTACAACGATAAAAAATATACAAGTTAGGAAAAAAACAATGGAATCACCGGTCGCAATTTTTTTTTATGGAATTAAAAAGTTGAAATGACATCTGTTAAACACATTACTACTAGTTACTACAGCACTGTGTGTACATAAATTACAAAGACTTACACGGTGCCCTCACGTAATAACGTTATCAACATATAAGTTTCGGTATTATAGTATTTAGAGGTAATGCGTTACACCGTTCTAAGCCACGCCCATTGCCGCCAGCTTGAAAATACATTATGCATGAAATGTGAATTAAATGAACTTATGCGCTATAATAAAATGGTATCATTAAAAATGTTTATTATTACTGACGCCGACCGGTTTTAATTGATCACTAGTTTATATAATAAAGATTACTACTATACTTGGAAAATGTGAATTTGTACTGAAGTTTACAAAAAAATACGCAATGTATAAATAATGTTGAAAATAAACTAATTAATGGAGATAAAACAAAATTTGGATGTATTTATTGATTGAGATTGAAATTTTGTCAAAAAAATACCTGTAAAAGCTATATTTTAAATAGGTAAAAGGGTTTTAAAATAGGTTTTCACTTTATCCCTCTGAAAACGCCGCCAGCTGTGGCGCAGGGGCACAAATTGTGAGTGTAAAACCAACTGGTTGTGGATTCGATCTGCACTCCAATTTTATTTCTTCGCTCTAATGTCGAGGCAAAGCGCGGCATTGAATTCCGCCACTCAACACGCAATACCTCCAGCATTCGGCAGGAAGTGGGAAAGGAAGTGTCTTAACACGGTTCACTCTGCCTACCCTGCTGTGTGCGGGATACAGCGTGAAGGTCTGGTAACACGGCAAAGCTTGCGTAAAAAGTTCGAAACGGAGTGTCAAGCACTAGGTCCCTCTCTCTGCCTACCCCATTAATACAGTGTAAACCCGAAAAAAAGGTAAAAATGGATACAACAAATTAAGCGCAGTTTAAAAATTATTTTTGTTAGTTTGGCTACTTGCATCAGCAGGAATCAAACCTGCTAACATCTAACACTACCTTATATAACTTTAAATAATACATATTAATAAAACAACTTTTAAGAACTTACTCAGTACAATATACAATGCACAGGCAAAGCAAAAATAAATTCCACATCTATTATTTAAAGAGATCCCAACGTAGATTAACGTGTCACAAAACGATTTACTTTAGCTCTCTTCGATTGGCCATAAATCCCATTCTACCTACAACGCTATATCATTTACATCGCTTCAAACAAATGTAGTACGAGAGCTTTAAGAAGCGGTGAAATGAGAATTTATGTATGTATTTGTAGTATATAAAATTTAAAGTCAAAGCCATAGTGGCGCAGCGGCACAGCGTATATTATAGTCATAAGCGTGTTTAGTCACGTCACACGTGTCGCGTTGTCACGCTGTATCACTCACATAGCAGGAAAGGCAGAGATAAGCCCGGGAACTTAGTGTTAAGATTCTCCGTCTCCGAAGTGGGGAACGGAAGTGTCTTATTAAGACACTTCCGTTCCCCACTTTACGCCGCAATCTCGAGTTGTTGAATTACGGAACTCAACGATACGCTTTGCCTGTTTTATTATTTTTCTCGAGTGGGAATCGAATCCGCCACCTGTCGCGTTTACAGTCGCACGCTTGTGCACCTGCACCAAGACTAGTCTTGGATCTGTAGGTATTCTATTTGTATAACCCCTACCTACACCGCCACAGTCTCCACATGGTATATTTAGCCTCCAATTCTATCATAGACTAAATCAAATCAATACTTGTTACTCAATCAACTCTATGAGGTTGAACAAACCGACTGAAATTTTGGATGGACATCACACAACTAGTTCAGAATGAAGGGTTTAACTGGTAATAAAATGAATGTTAGCTTCAAAGCTATTTTTTATTAATAAATTGTGAATAATGATAATTTAGGTTGATTATTTAATTGAAATAAAATTCCATATTTACTTAAAACATGAATTATAGGCAAGAGTATACAATCTTTAAATTATTGTAGCGAGGATACGAACGACGTATTACTACTATGGCACTTCTTCATACTACATATACAAAAATATTAAATAATATAAATAATAAATATTTGCTTTCCGCTGAATTTTGAACATTGCATATTTACCGGCGCAACTCAACACCGCGAAAACATAACATCAGATTTGTAATCAACAATACAAAAACAAGACATCCACATAAGCAACACAGACGAGACAATTCAACATAACCACGTACTACCTACGGTACATTAAGCCGCAGGTATTCAACAGATATACGAATCAAAGTTCCAGCTATCCATCATACGTATTCCTGAACGTAATCTGTAATGAAGCACTGACGATCAATGTTCTGCCGCTGGTGATATTTGAATAGCATTGAGTATTTGTGTTCGCGGCTTAATAAATGGCTTAGTTTGTGAATTGTGGCATCACGTTTAGTGAAATTAGTGATTGCTTCAATGTTTTTGGTAGCATTTTATTCTGTATGTGAAGGGATAGATATAAAGAATCTAGTGTTAATACATTCCGTTTTTCAGTTTCGTTGGGGCGTTGTTACGTGGTAAAACTCTACGATTCATCTTATTGGAGCGTGGAAATGGAAATATATATATTTTTTCAAGTAGTAATCAAACCCACCAATCAACTCGTTTCTAGTTTGTGTTGTGCCATATATAGTTGTTTATAAATAGTAATAAGTTTAATAATAAAAGCTGTGCTTAAATTTGTGTGATAATTCTGGATAATTAAAAATCAAGACATTACATCAATTCATCCATTCCTGATTTTCTAGACAGATTGTTTTGAATATTTTTCCTAAAACGTAAAAGCTACTCATCTCACCCGTAATGTCTTAATTACCAATTCAGACATTAACATAAACAAATAGAATCCCTACATTGTATACCAAATATACCGGACAAAGGTCACGTTAGATTTACGACATCAGTTAATTAACATGCAAACCTCTCGGTGGAAACGGAAGATGATTTGGATGAACGGTAGCACTTGATTGATGATTGAGACTTCCGCAACAGCATAAATGTGCATGAATTATGTATTAATGATGCTAATTATGTTGTTTGTTGTTTATAGATATTTATGATCAATTGTTGTGAACTAATGAAGACATGAGTAAATGATGATAATAGGGTAACTGGGAAAAGTGATTTAATTTTTTTATTAGGTACGCTTCTTATAATAATATAATAATTCGTAAGCAAAGTTTTTCTTTTAAAATTTAAGCTATTAGTAGAATTATAAAAATTTGATCATTCAAATTTTACATATGTGAGGAGTATATTTTCCTTGTCGTTATACTTTCTTCAGTCACCATATTTTGTTAATGTGCTCTAACAAGTAACTTCAATTTTATAAAAAATTAAAATGTATGTGTATTCAAATCCTGGTTATAGATCAGGATTTGAATACAATCATTTTGATGGACAATTCAACATCAAACACAAAAAACTAAATTAAACTTAATTTCAATAATTGAATACTAACTAAAGTTAATAGTAATGACGCGGACGGATAAGCGTACAAGTCATTTATCTATTGATGATTCGAGATGAGATAATGCGAGATTTCACATAGAAATTTGTATAGGTGTTAATTCTTACTACAATGCCACGTTACAATGCATTTTTATAATGACAATGATTTAAGTATTAATATTTAAGGCCAAATTATTCATCTTGAATATGTAATAAATGTCTGAATGTTTGTTTGTTTTAGCTTCAAGCTGTATCCCGCACACAGCACGGCAGGTAGAGGGAACCTAATGGTAAGACACTTTTTCTGGAGGCATTACGTCCAGGCCTACACTCTAAAGGGAATAAATAAAAATATTTAATATTTCATTTCCTCAAGTGGGAATCGAATCCAAAACCTGTCGCGTTTACAGTCACACTTTGTGCACCAGCGCCAGGACTTGCCCCCGGAATGCATGTTTTAGATGACTTCAAATCATTCGTAGTTTGCAATCAAAATATTCCATTGAGGTAGCGCAAAACATGGTGTTGAGTTAAATTATTTAACAACTACTACTACTATTTACTTTGATGGTATATAAATGAAAAAAGTGTATTATAATTTGAATATAAAATTACTCATTTGAATATAAAATTAATTATTAAAACTATTATAATATCGGAATTGCTCGTTGAATATTTTTTCTCATAACTACGACAAAGCTATTAAAATACTTTGAAATAGGCTTCCCCTTAAACAAAACATCTAAGCTGATTTGCAGTTATTATAAAAGAATTGATGGACTTAATAAAGAAGATATTCATATAATTATACTCTATTACTATCAAAGGGATGGTGTTGCCTTAATTGGTTGTTATTAACTTTTTGGGCGTATCTTAAAAAGCTTTTATTAAAATAATTTAATATCTCATCCCTTTGATAATCTTCAATTGACACATTTGAGAAATACCTGGTAGGTAGGAGCTGCCAGGCGTGGAAATGTTTATACCTTAAATATGACTGTATCTTTTGTCAAAAATGGACCAAATTAGGAGGAATTGAACTGACTTAATGGGTAAATACATTAAAGATTCTATTCCTCCAAAACGACACTGAAGACGTCACGTTGTAGGAATAACATCCTGTATGTTCTTACATTTAAAACTAATCCTCTTGTGAGTTTAAATCAAGATATCGCATAGTCTAACATAGTTTTAAACCATCTAATATTATAGTATATATCCATAATACAATGTTAATATAATAACTTATATCAAGAGTATAATACCTCAAAGTTTTAAGTAAACTGTCACTGTTTATCCATTAGGGCTAAGGAATTACTATAAGCCAAACTTTAGGTGTAGCTGTACATCCTTATATCGTAATTTATATACTCACATATATAGACTGATGGTGAATTTGTCTTTGTATGAATAATGTATTTTTTTTTTTTTATAAATTTTTATATTTCAGGTGTTGAGTTCCGAGACTCAACATGCAATGCCTCCGGAATTCGTCGGAAATTATGAAATGGGAGTATTATAGAGTGAACAGAAGTGGAAAGTAATAATGGGAACGAAGTGTCTTAATACTAGGTTCCTTCTGCTTACTCTTCTGTATACAGAATACAGCATAAAGCTAAAAAATATGAAAAGCTATCGTGCAGCTTAGAAATTATTTTCATTTCTTCACTCTAGATCTTTTTTCCACACATATCAAATATATCTCATATTCTAATATAAAAAAAATGCAAGTGAGGTGTTCAAATATTAATTATGTAAATATAATACCGTCCATCTGTTTATATCGGACCTCACTTAGGCGGAGTAAGAATATTTAATTAACGCAACCCTCTCACGTAGTGACGTTACGGGCTAATGACGCAGTACTTAGCCTCAGGAGTGCTGGTCTGATGAATAATTTGTATTTTAAAACAATATGCCTTTGATACTAACCTATCTAAGGTATCTCTTATGGTGTTGATTTTATATATATGATTATAGGTTCTATTACTATAAGAAAAATATTTAAATATGTATCATTGTAAGTTTGTAAATACAAACAACAAACGCTATTATCTAATCTTATAATAAATAATTTTATTTGTTTAATATAATATATTTTGTATAAAGAAGGATCTAGAAGGCTACCATATAATTCAATTTGTTTGATTTTTGGTTCAAATTAAAGGAAATAAATTTATGAAAATACTGCTAAAGGTTTTTCCGGATTTCGCGAGCTTCGATTTGAATAATAATAACTTATTTAATACTTTAACATCTTTTTTTTATTTTACATTATTATATGTAAAAATTACATTTTTATGTAAAAATAATATTATTATTTATACTAAAATATCTAGTGTAAATAAGTTAAAGCCCACATAGCCGTGGCGTCGGTTGGCGCAGGTGACACCACTTAGCCTTCCATACTAACTTATCTTTGTATGCTACCCTATTTACATTATTAATGAGTTATGCATATATGTATGTATGTATGTTTGTGTATTAATGAAAACTTTGTTTCAGGTATTTCGTATTATGTAAGGGACTTCTTTTGTTTTCTATACAAAGTTAATAAGTAGATATTATTTAGGGAGGAGGATAATTTTGAAAATTCTCACAGTAAATTCGGATTTTAGTATTGATATACTACAGACATTCTCTTGCATAAGATTTGAACTCTTTTACATTTTACATTAACAATAATTTCGCCACGATGGTAATAGCTTTTTTAAAAAAACATACTTTCCACTCAATTTTCTAGATATGTATGTTTAATAATCACTCTTCTTCATAATAATCCCTCTTCCGAATGGGTATCGAGCCCACATACATCGTGTTGACAGATAAAAGCTGCACGATGGAAGATTTTCTAAGAAAACAATTTTAAGCACAAAATAATATTTAACAAAAAATACCGTTGGAAAGTAATAAAGCCACCGTACACTTAACTAGCGAATCCAATTTGACTAAATGGACGTTAGATCAGCAAACAAATTTGTTAACTAATTATTCATTAAGCAGAGTGAACATAAAACTGTGAAAATTAAGGCCACGACGAAAAATCTTCGCTATTAAGAAAACCGCGAGTCATTGAGGTCAAATAATTCATTTGGATAAATGCAACGGAAATATTGTGCTATATTAAAATAAAATGTATCTTTTGCTACTGTTTCTACGGACTTTAGAAAATATTAATTATCAGTTTGTAGTTTGAACTTTCTCGTTCCTAAAATAGTAAAGCGACTTATCACCTACACAATACGTACCTACGAAATTCTTCAAGCAACATTTTAATGCAGTTGTTACTTGTCACACAAAAAATAGAGTTCTTCAAGAGGAATATACACATGCATATTAAATCTTACAAATTTCGGTTTAACTCTCGTCATTAACTCTCTCAAAAATCTTCTCGTTCTTATATGAACTTGACTCTATAAAAGTTAAATTCGAAATGCTTAGTTTACCAAATTTATAAAAAAATAGTTTTTTAAATATATTTAAGTTTTTTTACTTAATAACAAAGTATCGAATAGTGCAAGTTAAATTTTTGTTTGACGTACACTATTCGAAATTTGCAAGACATCCGGAATAAAAACGCCTATTAAAGGCGTTGTAATAAGGCAGTATTTTCATAAAAATAATAAATTTTAATTAACAAAATTTTAGTGAAAGTGGAAAATCAAGTGGTAAGCTGCAGAAACAGACTGATAAAACAAAATTAATATGTTCTAAATATTTATGTAAATCGTGTGATTATTAAATAGTTTTCTTAATTCGTAACTGTGCCGTAATTAGCAGTATATGATAATCGGCAGGTGTTTTTAGTTTGATTGCGGCATACTTGTTGATATCAAATATG
Source organism: Heliconius eleuchia (assembly GCA_018230625.1). NCBI lineage: Eukaryota > Metazoa > Arthropoda > Insecta > Lepidoptera > Nymphalidae > Heliconius > Heliconius eleuchia. Next base: position 13,421 of record DWAP01001207.1, read on the forward strand.
ATGAAATTCTTAATTAGGTATACCTATCGTACGTTTGATCTTATAATGGAGAGAATGACGAAATTTTGCTTCCAAAGTTAACCATTTATATAGGGCTATATATAAAATGCTAGTAGTACATAAATAATATAGATCTTTAGCATGAAGCTAGGGATTACAATATTACGTTCTGTGCTCTGTGTCTCTATTTCCCATAAAGTATAGTAATAATAATAAATAATATTCTATTTGAAACCGACAAAATAAATATTTATTTTATTTTTTTAATTTTTTAGAAAGAAAAATTTAAGAAAATTAACATTTCGTAAAACCTCAAATGTAACTCATAAAAAAATATAATTTTCAACATAAACAACGTAGAAACTTGTGAAAAGAAACCCATAAACTGAACGTCTATACAATAACTTAACTACAACAGGTATATACATACAAGTATTCAAGGTCCATTCCAGTATTAGAGGCGCATCAATTTATAGTCATCAGGTATCTACTTAATTTACAGTTATTGTAATGTATCTATCGATCATTAGATATGTAATAGTCTAAGAGGCCAGGATGTCAAGGCATGCGTGTAAAAGCTCCATCTTGACAATGTAACGTGGTTTATGATTCTTGAGAAAGCGGATATATATTTTTTTAAGGATAAAATTATGAAATTTCAAAATGCTTAATAGTACCTAATTGAATTAAGATTGTGGATGGAAACATTTTTATAGTCTATTGTGAAAAATCTAATTAAAATATATATTGTGTAATAGCGTTTGTGTCAGATCGTAAGAGAGTTTAAATGTACCTAATAAAATATGATCAGATTTTTCTGTATGATTATGATAAGTTTATTATTTAATGTTTCGAACAACTACCTGTAGACTATAATGTATAGTAAATATTTTAACAACAAGTTGTAAATATAAATATATATGTGTGCTAGGTTCTAAAAATATTTCAACCGAACATAAATCACATATTTTATAAAAATATTTAAAGAAAATTGCTAAACGCTACCGCTTGTAACTGCCTCTAGCACCTAGCGGTATAAAACATTTCCTGCAGATTCATAACGGTAACCCTTTGTGCCCATACTGTATTTTCTTCATAAAATATTTACGCTGTGCGTGAAAATAGCTGTAGTGACATATACGACTCCATTACTTATTATACACATGTGTATAATACAATATGTTTTCTATGGGAAAAACAGATACGCATATACATACAAACATATGTACATAACAAAAAAATCTACTTCACGATGTTTCTCGTATACAGCAGAGGCATAGGGTACCACTAGTATTACGGTAGACACTTCGTTTTGAGCTTTGCGCCGAATTCTGGAAATATTGCGTGTTGGGCGGCGAAACTCAACGCCGCGCTTTGCCTCGATACCAGAACGAAAAAGTGAAAATATAAATTTGAATAAAATAAACTTAATAAATATTCGAATACGATTTTGAAAAAATGGCGATGTGTCACCCAGCAATATTGCTGCACATTTTAAATATTATTAATAAAACATATATAAGCTATAACTTTACAAAAAAGTAATTACAAAACTCTTCATAAAAAGTGTAGAGCCTACTAAAACTTTATCCCAGTACGATCCCGAGACATAAACGTTAAGACAAAGTAAAAGGCCTCTCTTTTGTACCAGCGATAAATCACTTCAAGTATATAGAGGATAATATTAAGTATTTATTTAAGACACAAAATACAGGCTCGAAGGAAACGCGTAAACAGGAACCTCCACGGAGTTTTATAGCGAAATTAAATCCCCCATTCGGTATAATAGCAAAAGTTTTGTTTCGGTATAGGTGTGCCCATTTCATATTGTTAAATACGAATGGTTACTTTTCAATGTGTTTTGTTGATTGTAATTGCTTTATTATATTTGTTTGTGAGATTGAATTATATATTTTATACGTGAGTGGAAATATGTAGAGGCCCGTCGTGGCGTGGCGTGGCCTAAAGTGGCTGGCTGTGGGTTCAATCGCCGCTCAAGAAAATTAAATATTTATTTAAATATTTTCATTTCTTCGCTCCGGAGTTGAAGCAAAGCGCGGCGTTGAGTTACGCTACTCCAAGCAATGCCTCTAGAATTCGACGGAAAGTGGGAATCACATCACTCTGCTTACCCTGTTCTGTAAAGGTAAAAAATAGATACTGAAAAAATAAAATTCTGTAAAAATACAAATTCTAACAGCAAATGTTATTATTAAAAATCTAAGTAGCACTACAAAATTGTGAGTAAAAAGTGCTCCGTAAGTCGTAAATTTAAAAACTTTTATTCGAAACATCACTCTTTTTGACTGGGGGAAATATCTGTGAAGTTTTATTGAATAGAATTTTAAGTACATTGCAGACTTCTTGGCGATATTTTTATAATTCTTAGGTAACTTGTCGGTGTAAAAATAAGCTGTTTCCTTGGATGATATAAGTAACGTATTCTAAAGCTCCTTCTTACTTCACTTCTCAATTTTAACGTATTTTTTTTAATTTATAGTAACAACTGCATAAACTAATATTAAAAAAGTTTCACCATAAGAATCTTCTAAGTTACAAATTCGAAATAAATTTTAATACGAAATTTTAAGTTTTTAAACTAATTTTTGTAATTTAATACGATTAGTTTGTTATGCATTTTTTTTCTGCTTTCTGGGTACATATAGGCAGAGGGAACCTAACACTCCGTCCCCAAATTTTGTTTTTTATTAATCTAAGCTAATCATTGCTTCCTTTAACAGGTAATGGAGGGCTGGCGTTAAAAACGCTGGTCCCTTAAACAATTCTAAAGACACCCATTAGTATGCATGTCACACAATAATATTAAATAATTACTTTAAAACGACCTCTAAGCAAGGTATTAAAATATTCTATTCGCAATTTCAAAGAATTTAACTTTGCATAATGAAGCTAGGGGAGTACTCGATTATGAAATTATTATTTATATAAAATAAAGTAGTTGTTAGTCATTAAATATAAGGATAAATTTATGTTGTTACTGTAAAAAAAACTTTTGTAAAACATGTTATTATGATATCGCTTATCTATACATAATTTTAAAATAATTCATGAACAAATAAAAAAAAAAATCAGCTTCACGCTGTATCCTGCACACAGCTGGGTAGGCAGAGGGAACCTAGTGTTCCCCACTTTCTGTCGAATTCTGGAGGCATTGCGTGTTGAGTGGCAGAACTCA
>DWAP01001208.1:0-16616 GCA_018230625.1 Heliconius eleuchia
CAACCAGTCGGTTTTACAGTCACACTTTGTGCCGCTGCGCCACGACCGGCCTCAACATCCTCATTTTGACATATTGGCCTCATTTTTGACGAATCTTATATTAAATTCCTTAATCATAATTTAGAGAATAAATAATTCACATTTATTCTCTTATTCTATTAATAAATCAAACGATATCTCTTAATTATAGATATTTAAAAAAATCAGTAATATAAAAAATGATGAATGTATATATGCCACTCAGATCACAAAGCCCCGAGGGTCGCGCGAGCCGCTCCAGCATCAGCTCGTCCAAGCCGCTGTCGCCCACCAAGGAGTCGTTCGCATAACAGCCGGCGCCCGGCGGCCTGCTCGCCGGCGCCCTGCCGCTGCTCTGCACCGCGCTCTGCTCGCGCCAGCGCGCGCCCTCCACGCACCTCGTCATCGAGTAGCCGCGTCGCGTCGCACCGACGTGACGCGACGCGCGTGACGCGCGCGACGCAGAACTGATGTGTACAATTAATGTTATTCATATGTTTTTTTTATAGTTCAATACGATGCTTACAATAATTATTGATTTGTGACGTTACAGATAAACAATAATTTCTTAACCATTTCAGTGATGATAAAAATATGGAAACCAAAATCAATGATTATTGTAATGTCCCACCACTAGACACCGATTTATGACGATATATCACACTATATAACGAATATTCGAATTTTGCCTCACCGATAAAATAGAAGTTAAATGACTAGACATGGTAGAAGGCTCAAATGTAGGCATGCTTTGGTACACTGTAAAAGTGATTTTTATAACTTACTAAATAATTGACTTTACTCATACAAATGAATACTAATATTTAGGCGATGTCAAATGCTATAAAACGCTAACAGTATTCAAATTTATTCGGCAATAATAATTAATAATTATTCAGCTCAATATTTCGATACGTATACATGATGTTCGTGAGGCTATAAAGTTTTTAACATTTATTAAATATGTAGTGATTGACGTATGGATAATGTGATTTTTGTATGTTTTCTAACACCCGACTAACATCCCGCCAAGTTAACACAGAGCAATTTGTTATGTGAAAAATATATGCATTCCAGATATAATATCTCATTTTTTAATCTTGGCTCTTCTAAACACACTGATGGAAAAACAAAATGGCGCGACGTAATTTATTTATATTAGATTAGATTTATATAGGAAATTAATTTGAAATTGTAGTAATAATAGCGCTGTCGACACAGCCAGTCAGTATTTAAGGATGTGAGGCCTCGTTTTAAAATATGTTTAGGTTGATTGTTATTTAGTTAATTAACTATTGTAAATAACTAGAATGCATATACAATTTTTTTTTATTATTATTTAATTTGTAATATTCGTGTGATCAGACTGTTAATCTATGATTTATTTGTTAAAAATGATTTGTTGCTTTATAGTGGACGATCGACATATCCGTTAGATAATATTCCCATTTTACTGGTGTTTCTTTTTTTTTAAATATATATATATATATATATATATATATAACAATATTATAATTATTTTAGAAAAATTTCGAACCTGTATTATCATGATGCTTTACATCTTATTTATAGCTTTTTTTTCTGTGAATAAGATGGAAAGTCTCTGATATGTTAGTTCTTATTAACACTATAACATAACAAAAGTGGGGAACGGAGTGTCTTAACACTAAACTCCCTCTGACTACCCCGCTGTGTGCGGGATGCAGCGTGAAGCTGATTTCATTTGATTTTTACTATAACATTAAAATTAAAATTATTGACTATAACATTTTGTATTCTAAATCATAAATAATACCGTTTAGATATGTGTCTGTAACCGCACGTATAAAATTGTCTATATATGTGTAATGTTTGGTGGTATGTATGTATGTGATGAAATGTTACTGCGTTCGATATTGGTTGTAAAATGAAATATTTAATAAAGTAACTTACGATCTTATTTGTTGTTTTTATTTTTGAATTAATTCTGTTTATATGTAGACTTTTTTATTTAGTTTATTTATGTAATTTCAGTGGTAAATAATATTTCGGTTGATTTCGTTTCTGCCTAATAATATATTTTTTTAAGAATGTCACATTTCTTAGTACCTTATGTGAAGATATAGTATCCTCTACTGTTTTTACACAAAAGTAGTTTTTTAACCAACTTCTGTAAGAAAATTAGGTTATTAATTCGAATGTATTTTTTTATGTTTGTTATCTCAGAACTTTTGACTGAGTGAATCGACTTTGATTTCTTTTATTCAAAAAGTAGTGCTTCCCTTGTGGTCCCATTTTTTTTTCCAAATTCATTTCTGACAATGGTATCTATGATAAAATCACATAAATCTTAAATTTGCACTAGGTATGTGCTTGACAAATGGATGAATAACTCAATATCAAGCTAACCGGTTCCGATGATTCTTTTGTTATTGGAAAGGATACACTTCACGGATAGTTTGGTAAAAATTTGGTTAGTTTAGGTTAGTTCTGATTATGGGATCCGGTTGAAATGGATAATTCTTTTTCTATTGGTAAAAAATATAAATGTATTGTAATAGTTACAAGAAAAACATTGTTAAAATTGGTGTCAGAAGTGAGATCCCTCATCGTTGCATTTCTTATCAACCAACTTCAAAAAAGAGGATGTTCTCATTTTCAACCGACTGCAAAAAAGGGAGATGTTCCCAATTCGCCCAAATATTTTTAATTAAGATTGAAGTCCTACCTCTTAAGGTGTACCCATCACTTAAAATTGTTAAATAAATTAATTTATAATAAAAAAAACTGACTTCAAACAACGAACTAAAAAGTAAAAAAATATTTTATATAATGTAAACCGTATTTTAACTTTGTTAAACAAAAATAATTAAAAGATTTTGTCATTTTAAAGCCCGTGTCAAGGTAATAGTTGTAGCGTACGCCTTACTACACTAACAAATTACTGAGCCTGTTTGTTTTACTTGGCACCATCTTTAAAATTATCAAATCTGTTTTAATTATTTTTGTTTTAAAAAATTTAAGTACGGGGTACTTTATTTAAAAATATTTTTTACTTTCGTCGTCGTTTGAAATCTGTTTTTAAATTTCTCTGATGATGTATGTAGGTTAAGTTACTCTGAATGAATTTCCCTGCTGCAGTAACACAAAATGCTGTTGAATGTTGAGTCCCACTGCTCAACATACAATGGAGAACAGAATACCTTGGTATACGGCCTACCTAGTTATACGGACAAGAGGGATATAGCATATATATAAAAGAGAAAAAAAACCGATGCATTTAATTTTAAAAATATCTTTTGATATAGTGGAAATTAAAGACGTGTAACACTAAAATTAGATAACTATATACCGAAGACCTTAAGTGTGGAAATGGGAGCCAAGTTCAATAATTAGAATATACAATGTTTGTTGATTTATATCGGCTCTTTTGTAAGCGAATTTAACAAAGACGCATGTTCATTTCGTTTCCTACACTCAGTTGAATTATTGAAACATTGTATACTACCAAGTAGCGGAACTCAACGCCTTGTTTTGTCTTCTTACATGAAGAAATGAAACGACGGAAAAATAAATAATACCTGCGGGGGGTATTGAAAATACAGCCATCGTACTTACTTTTATTTTATTTCATATACAGATTATCACATTCGCGGCCTTGAATTCAGCCACCCAACACGCAATGCCTCCACACTTTGGTGGAAAGTGGGGAATGGATGTCTTAAGAATAGGTTCCTTCTGCCTATCCTGCTGTGTGCCGACTACAGCATGAAATTGATTTATTACAAAGACAATGCCAAATTTTAACTCCCTATATTATTACTTATAAGTGGGTTATTAGATCTTAATCTATACACTCAGAGATAAAAATGCTCATTTTTACACAATATGGTTGTGCGTAAACTAACTATTTTATAATTATAAGCTAGTCTATCGTGCCCAATGACAGATCCACGCTTATAGGACTTATCTTGGCACTCTCTCTCTTCCGACAGGAGTTGAGGGGGTTAGTCTGTGCCTACCCCAGAATAGTCTGGTGCCCAACCTATGAAATACACTAACAAAAAAAAATATCTAGACGAAATTTAAATTCAGGCCCCCTCGCCTAGAAAATATCTCTATATACGCTCATGCCTGCACGGTAAGTATTTTTAAGGAATTATTTTATATTAAAGCTCGTACACACTATAGTGTCACTATTAATATATCTGTTTTATCTGTATTGTCCAACTGTACTGTTACAGATAATTAAGAACATTTATAAACGCCCCTTCAAATTCTAATACTGTCAAGTCAAAGATTATTAAAAGTTTAGTGGAATTGTGAGATCAATATATTTGCCGATAATTTTCAATTCTTATACATTTTTTCTAAAAACTAACATCAGTAGTTTATGTTAGTAGTTTAATATTGTAGTGTATCATATTTATATAATTTCTACAAAATCTTCACGGCAGTATTGATTTTTCGTAGGTCACGGTAAATTGAAATAAAATTTGAAAGAAGTTTGTTCCTCAACAAGCAAAATGACCGATTCAAAATACTTTACAACTACAAAAAAGGGTGAAATATTTGAGCTTAAATCTGAACTTAACAGTGACAAAAAAGAGAAAAAGAAAGAGGCAGTCAAGAAGGTATGTTTCTTATTACAACTGCTTGATTACTCATAAACATACTATCTTCTACAGATAAGTGTGCAGGATTCTAATCTTTATTGATATTTGTAACTTGTATTTTGTCATATATAGTATTGATCTTATGTGAACAACATCCACCCTATATATTTTACACATTTTTTCAGGTGATAGCTTCTATGACTGTAGGCAAGGATGTGTCAGCTCTGTTCCCAGATGTAGTCAACTGTATGCAAACTGACAATTTAGAATTAAAGAAATTAGTCTACTTATATCTTATGAATTATGCTAAATCTCAACCTGATATGGCTATTATGGCTGTCAATACATTTGTCAAGGTATGTATTGCTTGTTTATATCTTCTGAATTAAATTTAACTAGAATTAAGTCTTAAACGGTTTCATTTTGCTTTTTTTACTAGCAATGTGCATGCTGACAGTTAAGAGTATGACAAAATACAGCATTTTAAAGAGGTTTAGTTAGTAGCACAAGTTTTAGGAAAGATGTTTAATGATCGGCATAACAAGTATGAAGCTTATGCAAAGATCTATAAATATAGTCTAAAAGTCTGCAATTTATTTTTATTAAGGCAAAGTTGCAGAATTGAAGTCACATGTTTAACTAAGAGTTTATATTATTTTTAAGAACTTTATTTATTTAGATTGCCTTTTATTTAGGATTGACTTATTTCAATTAAGATTAAAAGAAAAACATTTTATGATTAATACAAGTCTAATTTTGGTTATTCAATGAAAATTTATACAAAACAACATAAATATCAAAAATATATATTAACATAATAACAAAAATAAGAATGAGTAGTCTAGCTATCTGTGTGTGTGTGACGTGTCTTTTTTATCGTTTTAATGTCTACTGTACCATATTATGATGGGTGGAAGGATCTACCAACATACCAGCTTGTTAAGGTAAACAAATGATCCAAAGCAAATCAACTCATCTATCTGTAGATTTACACATTTTATATGAAATAGTAACAGTCACTAACAATTTGTGACTTTCAAGCAGGGATGTTATGATGTAACATTTTCATATTTTCAATCTGTATTTTTGGATAATTTCAGTTATGAAAATTAGATTTTTGGTGATAAACTTTATATTTAAAAAAAAAACTTAATGAAACTGATATTAACAGTTTATGATATTTGTTTCTGTTTCTATTTTTCTAGCAACAAAAATTATCCTTAGTTTTTCATTACATGTTTTATTAACACTTTAAAAATGTAAAAAAATTTTGGACTCATCACTATTTTGTACTTAGTGCTAGTATGTAGGCCTTTAGACTCTGCATATATCCGAAATTATCCAAAACTTCTATATCAGATTTCTTTCCAGTTATAGTTTTTCATTTTGGATATCCAATAGTTTACCATTGAGGTTACAAAGTCCTGGAACATCCCTGCTTTCAAGCATTGTGAATTATATCTGACAGCTGACTGCATGTATAAGGCAATCGTTTGCATGATATCATAGATTATATATTTAAGCATGAATGTGTAAATCTACATAATAATAAATTTAATATAATATTGGAACAGAAAGATAAAATAAATAAATAAATCCATGCCTCATCAATAGAAGCACATTGGCTACTATTTATAATCATATTTTTGTACTGTAGAACCTTGCTAATCTGATAGGCAGATATGCACACCTATATTTTTATTGAGCTTTAAAAACAAATTGCTAAATATTATAACCGTTTTGCCTTCTAAAGATGCAATTGTTTATTTTATTTGCCCTACAGTTTTCTTTTTTATATTTGTTGTAATCATAATACTATAAGTAAATTATTTATGTTACAGATGTTGCTTATGTTATATAAATTAGTATTAACAAGTTGAACTAATAAATTTATTAAAATAATAATAATATAAACTAAATAAAATATGCTAAAACATGAATAATTCCACATTTTACAATAATTTTTATATCACAAGTTTATATTAATATAGATGACATATTAGATAATAATCATTTCATTAAGAGAATGGGCACCGTGCCAAGCACTAGACAACCTTCACTCTCATAAAACATGATGTAGTATGCTGTAGAAAACCACAGTGTTGTTAGTTGTGCCATCATGAATGCTGCATCTGAATAGCAAGTTTCTACCGTATATGCTTATAGTCAAATTGCTTCAGTTGATATTAGTATGAAAAAACATGAATGTATGAGGGTGATGCATCATAAAAACAATATAAATTCAATTATTATAATCTTTTTTTATTGCTTTGCTTACAAAAAACGGAGTATAAGTTTTGTTTTCAACAATGAAACTTTAATAATTGCTTAAATGCATTTAAATTCTTCAATTATGAATAGTTAACTTAAAAAATATGCTAAATATCACCTTCGATCGTTCATGTCTTCCAAGTTCGAAGAGTTTTTTTGTAGAATTACAAATTTTCTAAAGGATTGTGAAGATTCCAACCCGTTGATTCGAGCGCTGGCAGTACGTACGATGGGTTGTATACGGGTGGACAAGATCACTGAGTACTTGTGTGAGCCGTTGCGCAAGTGTCTGAAGGACGAGGACCCGTACGTTAGGAAGACGGCGGCCGTGTGTGTCGCCAAGTTGTATGATATATCGCCGAGCATGGTGGAAGATCAGGTTAATGCTTAAAGAATTATATGTTATTTAAGGAAGGCAAAGCGCGGCGTTGAGTTCCGTCACTTAACACGCAATCCCTCCAGAACTCGGCTAAAAGTGGGGAAAGTAGTGTCTTAACATTAGCTTACCTCTGCCTACCCTGCTGTGTGCGGGATACAGCGTGAAGTTGTTTTTTTTTTTATAGTAATTGAGGTTGTCGTGGCACAGGGGTGTGGCTGTAATGCGACGGTTGTGATTTCTATCCAGTCCGGCGTTTAGTACCGCCGTACTCGACACATAACGTCTCAAAAATTTTTTTTGTCTGAATATGCGATATACAGCATGAAGCTGAGTTATGTTATACCTCAGATTATATAGTTGGTGTATAATCATATATTTTTTTAGGATATAGTCACTTGTCATAGATGTACTTTAGGGTCTAAACCCTCAAGAAGCAATTCTTTTACTGCTACTTGTCTAGTATTACATACTATATTATTATATTTATTATAATTATAAATAGCCCATATAGTTTCCTCTTGAATGATACATTGCAACAACTTAAAAATTAAAGAAATACATTTTGAATATATTTCGAAAAGTGCGTCATCTACTTGTTTTTAATTTAAGATGCATTTTACAATTTACATTTAGTTTACTTTCTTTACAATAACTTTAAAAGCACTAATTATAGATGATTTTTATGAATAATAAATAAGTAAATAAAAAATATAAATGTTCATATTTCCAGGGTTTCTTAGACCAACTGAAGGATTTACTAAGCGATTCCAATCCAATGGTCGTTGCAAACGCTGTTGCCGCTCTCTCAGAGATAAATGAAGCTAGTGTGTCCGGGCAACCCCTTGTTGGTAAGTATATTGGTTGCAACATCTTTTATTTTATTTATTTAGGAAACGTATAAAAATTTTAAAGTTGCGGGACTCGAACCCGCCACGCGCAAGCTGGCGGGTTCGAGTGCGAAATGCAACTGCATATTTATTTTGTTGTTGGCATCCTTTTTGTATATTTTTTCATTCTACATAACGGCTCCTTCATATAACACCATAACGATAGTGTTCCCTTCAGTATCGTTACTATGAGATTCGTTAGACATTGTAATATATATATTTAATATTTTTCCAGAAATGAACGCGCCAACAATCAACAAGCTGCTGACCGCGCTGAACGAGTGCACGGAGTGGGGGCAGGTGTTCATCCTGGACGCGCTGTCCAACTACTCCCCGCGGGACTCGCGCGAGGCGCACTCCATCTGCGAGAGGATCACCCCCCGGCTGGCGCACGCCAACGCGGCCGTCGTGCTGTCCGCTGTCAAGGTAGCGCCCACGAGGATACGACTGTTCTAGACAAACTATACACCATATTTGTGTAGGTCTTCAAGCGTGGCGTTGAGTTCCACCGTTGGAACAGGCAAAGCCTCGCAGAATTCGATGGAAATTGGAGAATGGAGTGTCTTAACATTATGTTCTCTCTGCCTACCCTGCTGTGTGTGAGATAGAACGAAAAAAAATTTTGCCTATCTGTTAGGCTACCATTTTTTTTTCGGATTATTTATTTTAGAGATGTTACGAAGGTGGTTTTAACAAGACTAAAGTGGAAGTTGGAGTTTTTAAATTAACGCACCGACTCCGATAAATCGGAATCAGAGCTCTAATCGGAACCAGAATCGAAGTAAGAGTATATTTTCTCGAAATATTTAATATATGTATATTATCATTTCCTCGCCCTGGCATCGAGGCAATCGAGAGTCTAGAGTTCGGCGGTATGTGGGGAATGAAAGCGTCTTAGTGGAAATGAGGAGACTTAACATCAGGGTCCCTCTACCTACGTTGTTATGCGAGAAAATACGTGATAATTATTTAACATTCACGACATTCTAACCAAATTGAAATACATTTCAGGTACTAATGAAACTAATGGAGATGCTGTCGGACGAGACTGAACTAGTCAGCACCCTCTCCCGTAAACTGGCACCGCCGCTGGTCACGTTGCTGAGCGCCGAGCCCGAAGTGCAGTATGTCGCCTTGAGGAACATCAACTTGGTGGTACAAAAGAGACCGGACATATTAAAACATGAAATGAAGGTGAGAAAATATATTTTTAGTTTTTGTTCGATTTTTTTGTAAAGAGATAGAAATATAGTTTAAATAAATCAATTAATATTATTATTTGTGTTATTTTTAATTTAATAAACGTGTTCTGGATACGATTCTCATGTAATTGATACAGAGGGAACCTGGGAACCTAGTATTGAGACACTCCGTTGCAATTAAGACACTTTTCCGTCAAGCAATTCCCGCCGAATTCTGGAGGCATTGCGAATTGAGTGACAGAACTCAACACGCTTTACCTCACACCAGAGCGAGGAAAATGAAAAGATTAAACATTTAATTTTCTCGAGTTGTAATCGAATCTACAACCTGTCGCGTTAACAGTCACACGCATGTGCCTCTGAGCCACAACTGGCTTCAAAATAGACAGACTAAATAAATACTAAGTAATCACAACTCCTCATACCTCACAACAGGTGTTCTTCGTAAAATACAACGACCCTATCTACGTGAAACTGGAAAAGCTAGATATTATGATACGCCTGGCCTCACAAGCGAACATAGCCCAGGTGCTCGGCGAGCTGAAGGAGTACGCCACGGAGGTGGACGTGGACTTCGTGAGGAAGGCTGTCAGAGCGATCGGCAGATGCGCTATTAAGGTATGGAGGTGGCTGGTTTTTTTTTTAGCAGGGTAGGCAGAGGGAACCTGGGAATCTAATGTTAAGATACTCAAGTTCCCTATTTTACTTCATATCCGCATATTTATTTATTTTTCTTCTAATTTACTGGCTTTTAAAAACGAGGAATAATTTGTTGACGTTCATTGCCCATATTTTTTTTTGTGAATGCCTATTGTTCTTTTATTCCGTCAAATTTGATAGGTAGTACGTATCTAGAATATATAAGATACGTATCTAGAATATATGAGACAACATTTAAGATTATAAATGAAACAGCCTACTGTAGTTTTGAATGGATTCACTTCTCAATTGTTTTCATATATATTTTAATGGTGTGCATATTTAGTCATTCTATTATTCTGCTAATAATAAAAACAACTCTTTTTTCTGAATAGCAGAGTAGGTAGAGAGAGAACCTAGTGTCAAGACACTTTGTTCTCCTCTCTCTGCCCGAATATGAGACATTGTGTCTTGAATAGCGAAACTCAACGCGCTTTGTTTCGCCAGAAGCAAGAATATAAAAAATGTGTAAAGTAAATATTGCAAAATTTATTTTTCATTTGTCATTGCAGGTGGAACCATCAGCTGAGCGTTGTGTATCGACACTACTGGAACTAATCCAAACTAAAGTGAACTATGTGGTTCAGGAAGCCATTGTCGTGATCAAAGACATATTCCGAAAGTATCCCAACAAGTATGAGAGTATTATTAGTACTTTGTGTGAGAATCTGGACACTTTGGATGAACCTGAGGCCAGGGCTTCTATGGTAAGATTTTAGTTTAGTTTCATATAAGTACAACCTCGATTAATCGGATTGTTTTTGATAAAGGAATATCCGGATCATCGAGGTGTTGTACATATTTCTTAATTTACACAATATTTAAACTATATTTCTTAAAAAGAACCAATGTTTTTGTTTGTGTACATCTTTTTTTTTATTATACCGTTCAATCTTCACTCGTTTACATTTACGATTACTAGATTGACAAAACGGATAAACGCGATTTCGTATTACCGACGACCAGATAATCGAATGTCTATTGTATTTTAATGTATGGAATCTATAAAAAACTGTATCACATTCCAATAGCTATGGAAATATTTGATATAAAAATAACTTATGTTTGTATACTTAATTAGGAAAAATATTAAAAATTATGTTTTTATCGTAGGTATGGATTGTGGGTGAATATGCAGAGCGTATCGACAACGCGGATGAGCTATTGGACTCGTTCCTCGAGGGTTTCCACGATGAAAATGCACAGGTACGTTATAATTACAATTTAATAATTTATTGAAGTAAATCACAGTAATGTTAACTTTGTCCTTTATAGTTTATTTGCAATATCTATATTGGCTTAGTTAGTTTTTAAAAATTAATCATAATTTAATAAAAACACCTTATTCAAGCCTATAATATGATGTTTTTGTGTTATAAATAATACATATTTACTATTGAAATACATCACACAAAAAAATAAATAAATATACAACGTCTGTATTAGGGGGCCCATCCAGTACAAGATGCACTAATAATAATTATTATTAATATGAGAATAACATATTATTTTCTATTAAAAGAGAGAGGTGGGGGGGAGGGGTCCACCATGCTAACAAATACCAACTTACCCTTTCTGTACATCCAGGTACAACTACAGCTTCTAACAGCTGTGGTGAAGTTATTCCTCAAGCGTCCCGCGGATACTCAAGAGCTGGTGCAGCACGTTCTCAGTCTCGCCACACAAGATTCTGATAATCCCGATCTGCGGTAAATATACATTGAAACGAATCAATTTTGTGACGTGTTATATTGTATATATTAATTTTTAATTAATTTCCTAATTTTCGGACGTGTTGACTGGCGAAACTCAACGCCGCGCTTTGTCTCGACACTATAGCGAAGATATGATAGTATAAAATGTTTCTATTTCTTCAATCGTTTACAGTCAGACTCATTTATACGTAATAAAAAAATATAATCAAATAACCAAGTAACATTTTTCGATCGCAGTGATCGCGGCTTCATATACTGGCGTCTCCTCTCAACGGACCCGGCCGCTGCCAAGGAAGTGGTACTAGCTGATAAGCCTCTTATCAGTGAAGAGACCGACTTACTAGAGCCCACACTGTTGGACGAGCTGATCTGCCACATCAGCTCCTTGGCGTCTGTGTATCATAAACCACCTACTGCTTTTGTTGAAGGTAGGTTATGTAAAATGTAGTTTTTAGTAGAAGCCATACATGAATTACTTCACACGTTAAGAGGAGGAGGAGGTCGACGAAGGTCGACATTGACATGTGTGACTGGAATCCTTTTTGGAATTTAAAACTTCGTGACATTCTTTTTTAAAATGTAATAACTAAGTATTTGAATCATAATTTATAGGTGTAAAATTGTAAAATATTGTGACGTAACACTAGGTTCCCTCTACTGCTACTACCACCACTAGTACTATACTGTTGTATACAGGATACAGAATGAACGTAACAGTAGTATACCCCTATATCCTAATTTTAATGTATATTTAAATAGTATTTATTTTGAACGTATAACAGGCCGTGGAGCCGGAGTTCGCAAGTCGCTGCCCGCCCGCGGCACAGCGTCTGAGGAGTCACAGCCACAACAACCCACTGTCATTCCTAACCAGGTATATTTAATAGTTATCTTTATATGCTATACTAAATAAACTGCTTCTTTACATGCGATGAGGAAATGAAAACAAATTATAATGCAAATATTATCATTATTATCAATGCCTTCAGAATTCGGTGGGGAGTGGGGAACGGACTGTCCTAACACTAGGTTCCCACTGTCTACCCTGCTGCTGCTGTGATCAGGATAAAGCATCAAGCTCATTAGAATTTTTAAAAAATGTTTTAAACTGAAAAACAAATTAAACCTAAAATTAAAATATATTTACGACTACTTCGATCTGTCCAAACCTAAATCAATGTAACTTAACCTATGATTTGATCATTCCATGTTAAAATAATAAATCAGACGGACACATAACATAAAATATTTGTTTCCGCCTGTGACAGCGAGCTAGCTAACTGCCATTTTTGTTTTAATATAGGAATCTCTAATCGGTGACCTGCTATCTATGGACATCGGCGGTCCCCCCGCGCCCGCCGCGCCCGCCTGCAGCCTCGAGCTGCTCGCCGGTGGGCTTGATGTCCTGGTACTGTGTCACTTTTGTTTAATATTGTTATAGTGTCTATTGAATATTTGTTAATTACGTGTTTTGGTTTTCATTTTGGAATATTTGTTAAAGTGCTTTAATTTTTTTGGTTTTTTTTTTATTTAAAATCGATATCTCGCCGATCGCCGAAGTGTCTTAACACTAGGTTCCCTCTGCCTACCTGCAGGATACAGAGTGAGGCAGAAAAAAAAAAGAAATATATACTTGACATTTGTTCCCCCCTTCAGCTAGGCGGTCCCGAGCCGGCGCCCGGCGCTGCGGGCGCTCCTGGGGGCAGCACGGGGCTGCTCGGGGACATCTTCGGCGCTGCGCCCCCCGCCTCCTACGCGCCGCCCAAGCAGTGCTGGCTGCCCGCTGACAAAGGGAAAGGTATAAATAACTATTGGTCATTTGGTACAACAATTAAGTTATTGAAATTTTTGACATTTTCTGGAAGACGCAATCAAAGTCTTTCCGTTTATATATTTTTATTGTTCCGTTACACCAAACGGAAAAACCTGAACTTTTACATTTTATAGGATAACTTTGTGTTTCCTCATATCAAGATTACGAGAAAGCAATTCATCTGGAAGTAATATTTAATATCGAGGTCAACGGAATCAAAACTTATAATGATTGATGACTGAAACTTATTTACCTTTGTTTACGTGTTTGTTTGAACTTATTTTTTATTTTTGTTTAATATAAGTATATACTTTTTAGCCTAGTAAATTCAATAATTCTATGAATAATAGACGTTTATGATGAATTTATGAATAATACTAAAATTTTAAATGTAATAAATGTACAGGTTTGGAGATTTGGGGTACTTTCAGTCGTCAGAACGGCCAGGTCCGTATGG
Organism: Heliconius eleuchia; assembly: GCA_018230625.1. Lineage (NCBI taxonomy): Eukaryota > Metazoa > Arthropoda > Insecta > Lepidoptera > Nymphalidae > Heliconius > Heliconius eleuchia. Next base: position 14,037 of record DWAP01001208.1, read on the forward strand.
AGATGACGTTCGTGAACAAGGCCATGCAGGCGATGAGCGGCTTCGCGATACAACTTAATAAGAACAGGTTGTTATATTATCTATATATTATATTTTATGGTTTTGGTTCAGATGGTTGTATGGAAATAACTTAGATTTAGATTTTTGTAAGACACATTTATTAAGTGGTAGCTCTTACTCTTATCACGGGTACAGTGAGCTTTATCAAAATGATTGATAAATCAAAATAAAATAGTAAAATAAATCCAGTCGAAGCGCAGAGGCACCAGCGGTGACTGTAAACGCAGTAGTTTGTGGGTTCGATTCCCATTCGAGGAAATGAAATATTTTATATATATATTTTAATTTTTTCGCTCTGGGGTTAAGTCAAAGCGCGGCATTAAGTTCCGCCATTCAACAGATAATACCACCAGAACTCGGGGCAAAGTGTCTAATAGAGTGACTTAACATTAGACTCCCATTGCCTCCCTCCCACGTTGCAGTTTCGGCGTGTCCCCGTGCGGCGCGCTGTCGCTGGGCGCGCTGGCGGCGGGCGCGCGCGCAGACGCGGCGCTGGCGCTGGGCGCGGCGGGCGCGGTGCAGCGCATGGACCCGCTCCACAACTTGCAGGTCCTGCACGTTCCGCTCTTGCGTACTGAGAGAGCCGATCATTGAGTCATATCGCCTGTCTTTTATCCTTATTATTTAAATTTTTGACAGTTATTTTGTGCTTAATATATATTATGATATAGTTATATAGTTAAAACGATCGCGATGTTTCACCAACAAAAATATTCGTTGCCTTTGTTTCGCCCGTATGTATAGTATTATCAACGAGTCACGCCTGCTCTGAAGTCGCTGACGTTAGATGTAAATGGCTGCGCAGATTTGATATTACGATTTTTTCTTACATCTCATTATTTTTTTACCGAGTTTTAAGAAGACCACGACTTGTTGACCGTTCACGCAAGACTGGCTCATGACACATTAATTTAAAATAAAAGCAAAATTTAAATAGGCAACAATAATTTTTTTTATCCAGGTGGCAGTGAAGAACAACATCGACGTGTTCTACTTCGCGTGTTTGATTCCCGCTCACGTCCTCTTCACTGAAGACGGTCAGCTCGACAAGCGCGTGTTCCTCACCACATGGAAGGAAATACCCGCGGCGAACGAGCTACAGCACTCCATATCGAACGTGCTGGGCACCGCCGACACCATAGCCCAGAAAATGACATTAAATAACATATTCACCATCGCCAAACGCAACGTCGAAGGGCAGGACATGTTGTATCAATCTCTCAAGCTAGTTAATAATATATGGGTCCTGCTAGAATTGAAACTCCAGCCTGGTAACCCGGAGGCGACGCTCAGTCTTAAATCACGTACTGTAGAGGTCGCCTCTTGCATATTCCAGGCCTACGAGGCCATCATCAAATCGTAATCTCGAGTAAATTTTATATGTATATGTTGCTATCATGTTATTGAAGTATTCTTATATTAATATTATTATTAATATATAATAAGTTATTGTGAGACTATATGATATGACTGTGAATTCCACTAGTTATACGAAAAAAACTTTTTCTTAGATGATAGTTGTTTTTTTTTCTACTAGAGTTTTGTTTCGGCTCCGGAATGTATAGAGTTGTATAAAATTAAATATTATATTATATTTAATAAATTTATGTTAATACTGTGCTTGGGTTTTATTTTGTCCTCGTCTATATATTTCAGTCCCAACATAGTACTTTCAATATTTCTAATATAGGCTTCAATATTGATAATATATCTAATATAGGCTCTTGGAATCTCTTTGAACATGTTAGATGAATGGATGCACTGAACAAGCTATGTTCTTATAGAAGAAAAAAAATTATATGGCAATTGATGAATGGAATCTTTCCGCTTACCTGATAATATTTATTGGAAAACATCATCAAAATGTTAATTCATATGAATATCGATTAATTAATCACAAAAACAATAATCTAGAGTAGGCTCTTATCCTAAAAAAAAGATATTGGATTAGACCAAAATGTACAAGCTATAGTTGCCAGCCAGGTTTGTTTATTTTATGACTTATATGGTGTTGAATAAGTCTTAACTAGAGGTGGAACGACGAATACTGCCAATGGGAATCAAATATAAGGGCTTAAAAGAAATATTTAAGAGCAAAATATCAGTAGAAGTTAAAGCTAATATTTATTATACAGAGGGGAAGCGTTTGCACTTTGCCAATTCGCCGCTTTTCATTCTCTAAAACATACTAGAACGAGAAAAAGATATCACGCGTTCTATTTTACGTAATTCAATAACGCTGACTCGATTTCATTAATGAGGCGTGTGCCATGTTGTCGCTTTGATAGGTTTGTGTCTGTGTGCGACATTGCGAATGGCGTTTTACAACGAAAAATCTCTCTCGAAAAATACGAAAATCCTTTTGAGGCCAGTTGTAGCGCAGTGGCGCAGTGTGACTGTGTAGTGAATGTTATCTTTAAATAAAATTAATCTATACTTATATATATATAAATCTGTAGAAAAGTCGTTTCTGTACATTGAAAATATTTTAAAAAAATTAGCCAGGGTGTTAAAGGATAA
>DWAP01001209.1:0-16612 GCA_018230625.1 Heliconius eleuchia
GAAAGTGGGGAACGGAGTGTCTTAATACTAGGTTCCCTCTGCCTACCCTGTTGTGCGCGGGATACAACGTGAAGCTGGTTTATTTTTTTTTAATACATGTTAATACCTATTCGGTACTTGGTCTTAATTACTAAAACCTATTTTGGCGATTTCTTTTTGTTATAAGGTCATCCTAATTGTACGGTTTATGTTCGTCTTTAAGTAAGGTAGATATAATTAACGTCAAAATCTGGTTTCTTTTTTATTTATGGCTGTAAATGATGTTAATTTAATTTTCTTGGGAATTAATCTCCTTGGCTCCTCCTTCTTTTCTTGGGAATTAACACTAGGTTCCTAGGTTGGTTCCCTCTGCCCACCCTGATATGTGCGAGATACAGCGTGAAGCTAAAAAAAATGTTGAATCTTTGTCCTAAGATTAGGTATTTGTATTTTTTTAAAATGGTAAACTACCTTAACCAAAGCCTACATGGAAAAGGATCGCATGCGTAAATCTACTCCCGGGTATAATCTATCCTGTAACGACTGGCTTAGTGCCCTTTTACAGTACAATTTATTACTCTGGGCCTTGACGCTGTTTGTGGTCATGGTTTTTTTTTTGTTGAGTTTGTTGTCTACATGATAACGTATAAGTCTTACTTTATTTATGGATTTTTATGCTTTATTTAAAATGGACGAAAAGTGAAGTACGGAATAATTAGAATTTTACTATTGTATGAAGATAAAAAAATAGATATTTATTCATATCTTGGTGTTTCTGCTATAAAAAGTATGGAGAGGGACTCCATGTTCGGTTCCAATATGTTTTGTTTGAATTTTACGTGGTTATGCGTCTTATTAAATTAACTGTAGTCAATCTTTAACTTCATGTAAGAAACACTGAAAAATGGAAACCTCGGCGATTGGTGTGCATAATATCTTCTGCCAACCATTTTGTTTTAATTATTTTGATATTAATTTTGTATTGCTGAATAAATATAATGTTATGTTTCTTAATGGATCCCTTGATGTATCCAACTACTAATATGGGATAGAATCGAATCCATCTTATATGCGGGATACATAGTGAAGCTCACAAAAAACAATAAAAAGTATACAGTAAAAGTTTGATTTCAATTTTGTTACGAAGCTTAACCCAATCAATCAAGCATTGACACTTCTTGGTGTTTTTGCTTTATCTTAATTTAGCTTGTATATTTAATCTACGACAAATTATACCAGAACTACGTGAGGGCAACTAGGCGTTTCCGTTTTGTATCGGTAGACTGATTTTAGTAAAGATGCTTGCAACAATAGTATCATTATTTTATTTTTATTAACATTTGCGGGTTACCTTATAGGATTTCATTATATTTTACATACACTGTATCCCGCACACAACAAGATACGCAAAGTGAACCTGGGAACCTAGTGTTAAGACACTCCGATCCCACTAAGACATTCCGCTCCGTCCCCGGTGCGTGTGTGTGTGTGGTCACGAAACAAAATGACTAGTCTGTCCAGTGAGTTACATCATTACATATACAAATTTGAAGGAGTAGAGAATGAAGAATTTTAATATATAAAAATGGTTATGGGTTCAATCCCCATTCAATAAATCGAAATGTTTATTAAAATTTATATTTTCATTTCTTCGCTCTGGTGTCGGACCAAAGCGCGGCGTTGAGTTCCGCCACTCAACACGCAATGCCTCTAGAATTCGGCGGAGAGTGGGGAGTGTCTTAGCACCAGGTTCCCTCTGCTTAGTCTGCTACGTGCGAGATACAGCGTGAAGCTGATTTTTTTAATATATATCAAGATTTTGTTATCCGTTTTCGTTCCGTTTTGATAAGTACAACGAGTGTGTTCCTGTAAACCGCTAGCAAGCACGTTATGTCCTCAATCCACAACAAAAACGGAAATCGTAGGATGGAGTAAGGTGACGTTAAATATTATGATTTATAACACGAAATGTATTAACCGTTCCCACTTACGCAAATGGGCAGTTAAGAAAATGTAACGTTTATTATGAGTGAGCTCTTACGATCGTCGATTGACGTAGCTCGCGTGTAATGGAAAAGCGGTGTCGTTCCTACGCCGGCGACCGAAATGCGATTAAACGGACGCTTTTATGTCGCCCTCGAAAACTACTCTTGCTGTTCGCGGTCGGTTTTTTTTGTGAATGTTTAAAATATTTATTATTGTGATTAAAAATTGAAGATGTCATTTTTTTTTATGAATAAGTACTTCAGCGTTTAGCGTCCCATTGCCCCTGTCAACCCGCAAGGATAAAGTGTGAAATTTGCGATTATTTGATGTATTGCATAAACTCCATGATAAAATCAGTATAATATCAGAGAAAATGGATGCCAGTTGTGGCGCAGTGCTACAAGTGCGTGACAGTAAAAGCGATTAATTTTGGGTTTGATTCCCACTCGAGGAAATGAAATATTAACATCTTTATGTGTTGTTGATTATTTATATGAATATAAATAAAATAAAATTATGGTGATAAAAATGTCAATATGAGTGTCAAACTCAAGAATAGCTTCTGTTCTTATTTCTGAGCCGGTATCGGTATTTGTATGGAATTCTTAACAACAAGTAAAAAATGAGTGAGAGCTAATTTAATAACTGTGCATGTTTATAGTAGGAATGGAGCCAAAAAAACTGAAGAACTACAAGCACGTCTATTGAAGTCTCGATAGATAGTGTTGTAAAAATTCCGATTGCATATAATGGCGTCATTGTTTTACACTTTAAGTTTATTGACAACATTAATTGATGGCTTTCTTATATGGTATAGCTATGGAATTGTATTACTATATATATAAATTACAAGAGAGTGTCGAGGCCAGTCGTGGTGCAGGGGCACTAAATGTGACTGTAAATTCGAGTGGTTGTGGGTTCAATTCAGTCAATCCTCACTTGAGGAGATGAAATATTTAAGTTTATATTTCTATTTCTTCACTCTGGTGTCGAGGTGCGGCGTTGAGTTTCGCCATTCAATACTCAATACCTCCAGGATTCCGCGGAAAGTGGGAAACGGAGTGTCTTAACACTAGGTCCATCTTAGATATAAGAAAACAGATAGGGATTTCGAAAAAAGTTTTATTTTGTATCTTTAAAAATTACCGAAATATTAAACAAAACACCGCGACAAAATCTAATACACAGCGATAGTGCTACCGTGCTACGTCAGGGGGCGGCAGCAAAGGGAGATCTTCAAATAGATTCTTTTTTCTAAAATAATCACTTATTATGATGTGTTGCTGTGGCTCCTTATCAATTACATATAGTAATTATGTAGAATGATATCTTCTATAAGAAAATCCAGACACTATTGTACTACGTTTCGCTGTCCTACAAAGGAACAAAAATAAAAAATATTCGTCATCGATTCACAAGACGAATAAACTTCTTCTTCACTGTTAATGATGCATGTGACAGATGGACTCGCTTTATGGTATTTTTGTTGGTGTAACCGTCCGATAGTAACGGAACATTTAAAAAGCTTTAAGGATACTTCAAGCTTTATTCGTTTTTGTCTTTTTTAGTACAAAGTTTCTTTTTGTTGTAAAATTTCTCAAATCAATGCTCGTTGCGTAGTTTTCATAGTTATTTATTAATAATTTACATCTAAAAAGAAATTACTTCAAAAAAATTTGCAAAATAACTATTAAAGATGTTTATGTGTGTTCATTCGGTACGGTATATTAACATTTAAGATTTATAGAAAACTATAAAAGGCAACCGCCAATAATATATATTTCTATTTTAAAATATTAAATAAATTATATTTGTTTGTATATATGCAAAACAACATGTATTAATATTATAAAGAAAAAAATACATTTTTATGTAAGTTTTACGAAAATAAAACTGCCGTTTGAAGGCAGTGTTATTAAAATAAATGTTCTGAACCCGTTAGTAATATTAATGGTATTTTGAAGACTCAATCTGTCTTTTTAAGTACATATTTGCAAAATGAATCATTTATTGTTATTAATGATAATGATGCCCTTGTGGCGTAGTAGCAGCCAATGTTTGATAGGAGTTCGATTCGATTCTTCAGTAAAAAAAATATATATTTTAGTTTATTTACTAAAATATCATATTTTTATTAGCGTACATAGTATTAAGACTTAGTTTACTCTGTTGCTCAAAGCCCTGGCTTTGTCGGCGAGGACATCAAAATAATTAAAATATATTCAATCACGCTGCACCCCGCACATAGCAGTAGACAGAGGGAACCTAGTGTTAAGACACTCCGTTCTCCACTTTCCGCCGAATTCTGGAGGCATTGTGTGTTGAGTGGTGGAACTTAACATTGTGCTGTGCTCCGACACCAGAGCGAAGAAATTGGAAGCATAAGTTTTAATAAATATTTCATCTCCTCAAGTGGGGATCGAACTCACAACCAGCCGATTTTGCAGTCACACTTTGTGCCTCTGCGCCACGACTGGCCATAGACATTATAGCGATATTTTAAATGGTTATTTTAATTATAAAGTGACAATTCTATAAACAATTTTAAAGGGAAATTAAGTGATAGCTTCCCTCATAATTTTCGACGCTATCTTAATGAGATGAACCAATTAAATTGAAAACTTGTTTTTCAATATACGCATAAACACTGTTTACTTTCAAAGTACGAATACGGCGTATTTTAACTTGCCTTGCGAAAACCGTTAAGGCAATCTCGATTTGTAATATTTCCGTGTTATCGTTACTGTAATATACAGGCTGGTAAATACTTCTAATGTATATAAATAACAGGCGAGTCGTGTCGCAGGGGCACAAAGTCTGACTGTAAAATCGGCTGGTTGTGGGTTCAATCCTCAATTTAAGAGATGAAATATTTATTTAAGTTCATATTTCCATTTTTCACTCTGGTGTCGGGGCAAAGCGCGGCGTTGAGTTCCGTCATGCAATACCTCTAGAATTCAGCGGCTACTTCATTCGGCGACTTCATTCCTCTGATTACCTTGTTGTGTGCGGGATACATCGTGAAGTTGATTAGTTTTTAAAATTTCTAATTATAGGTAGTAACTATAGGAACAACGGGAGAAAAAACTGGAAAAAAAGTGTAATCCGTGCTGCAAATAAAGAAATAATAAATTGAGACGACATTAACAAAACGGCGATGTTAAAAAATATTAATAAAAAAAAAAAGATACCATACAAATTTTAATGAGTTAGTTACCCATACAGACGCCACATAGAATCAAAATTAACATTCATACAAACAGTACGATAACGTCTCTATCAACTTTGTAAACGTGACATAAGGATGGATGGATTTCGGAACTTCCTTAATCCCTCGATGGTTTTGTGTCTCTTATGTCATTAATATTGTGCCAATTTTATAAGGAAAACCTGTTCGCTAGTAGCTATGTACGTCAAAGACACCTCAAAATATGTACATACGTTTAGATATTGATTTGTTTAGTTATTGATTATTATCGTACAAATTAATAATAAAATTGAAGCCATAATGCTTTATTTAATTTTATGTACCTTAATTAATCATAGTATGAAATGTATTTATTATCAACAACTCAATATAAATTTAACAATTTCCTTAATGTACATACTTTTCAATAAAAACACGAAAATGGCACGATTTTTTTTTTGTTATTTAGTAAGTAAGTACATTTTTTCTCTTATTTATATGATATCCCTCTGAAATAGCTTTAATGTAGTTCTACTTCTTATTCATTAGAAAAAGAAGGCACTCTATGCTATGGTCCAAATGATAGTTCTGTGTGTGTAATTTAAAAAAAATACCTACAAATTTCTTGCTTTCGTTCAATTTGTCATAAGCCAAATAAATATATATTCTTTATATGAATATACACGATTTTTTATTATTTTATATCAATGGTAGACCCAGGAGAGTAATTTTCCTTCTTCCATTATTAGTATCGGAACCAATTTTACGTTCCCTCAATGCGCCAGGTAATATTTATACGCTAGTAAACGTCAGAATACGGAAGCTAGACTTTTACAATGGGGCAGAGCGCGAAATGAGAAAACGAAAAAATAATATAGCTGTATAAAAATCTTTAATTATTTTCTTACTTATTAAAAGATATACCATTGAAAGGAACAAGTCAGTTTCACGCTTTATCTCGCATACAGCACGGTAGATAGAGGGCTTCTAGTGTTAAGACACTCCGTTCCCGACTATCCGCCGAATTTTTAGAGGCATTGCGTGTTGGGTGGCGCAACTCAACGCCGGGCTTTTGCCTTGGTCCCAGAACGAAGAAATAAAAATATTAATAAATAATAATAATTTTTTTCGAGTAGGGATCGAACTCACAACCATCGCGTTACAGTCACACATTTGTACGCTTGCGCCAACGGCCCCAACCATTAAAAGAATTATATTAAATCATACCAATAAATATAATTAGAATTTCATTTAAAATATATTTTTTTAAACATTTTGGTACAAGCAATTTATATAATGAAAAAAATATAGTTATAATATTTCTATATTATATATATGTAAAAAAAAAGAAAATAATGAAGCAAATGTCAACTTTCACCTCGCACATAAAACATTAAGGTAAAAGTTTAAATATTTGACTGCGAAACGACGGGACAGAAATTAAATGCCACGTTGTCTTGGAGGGCTTCCAAAGGTTTCCCTCCTGAAATATAAGCAAAACATTATAAGCTTATTCATAGCGTTGGTTGTGTTATATCATATTCCATTACCAACGTCCATCTTGTAGCTTTTATAAATTTAAATGTTATATAGAAAAAAACTTCTAAAAGTAATTTTAATACAGATAAGGTAAGATTATATTTATAAAATACACGCACAACACATTTTTTTTTTACATACACGCTAAACGACTATTGCTTATTTATTTAGTCTACGAATGTTGCTATATGCGAAATATTTTTAAGTTATAAAAAAATATAAATGTTTCTATTCTCGCTGACTACCCCGCTAGGGATAAAGCGTGAAGCTAGTTTTAGTTTTTTAATTTTTAGGGTTCCGTACCTGAGAAGGTAAAAACAGAATAAATCAATTTTTGTGTGTCAATCAGTCTGTCAAGACCATTTATCTCAAGATCGAGCAGAGATATCAAATTGAAATTAATATCAAATATTTAGGTGTATAGTCCCTGGCATCACAGAAAAAAATCAAGCTTCTAGGTCAAATGCAATCAAAATATATAAGCAGCTTTTTATATAAATTAGAAAACGTATGGAGTCCTTCCCGTGGACCTACACTAATGAAAGTCACAAAGTACAAAATGTAAAATATAATTACAAACTTGTATTTGTAGTTCATTTCATACAAAATGGGTGCTTAAATGTATGGTTTTTTAATTTTAGCGCCAAAATTGATTGAAAACAAAAATTTTAAAAATTAAATAACAACGTAGTAGTTTAACTCCCGTTTTAATAACATCAATTACGATTAAATGATGTACAAAAAAACTATAATTGCGAAACTTGTACTGTTAAATAAAAAAGTATGGATGTTTATACATACGTTGAATATGTGTAGTTGGCGCCTAGATTAGTTTTAATTAGCATAACGAGAACTCACGCTATTAATCACTGTCAGATTTACATTGGAACAAAGTGTTTTGGGTTAATTTCAACAGATGCGTACAGAAAGCGCTTTAATAGAAAATATGATTAAAATATCTTTTTGCTTTATCCCATACAACAGGGTAGGCAGAGGAAACCTAGTGTTTAGACACCGTTACCCATTTTCCGCCGAGTTCTGGTTGCATTGCGGGTTGAGTGGTGCAACTCAACGCCGCGTTTTGCGTCGATACCAGATCGAAGAAAGGAAAAGATTATATATGTGATTGCCTTCAGGGCGAATCGAACCCACAACCTGTTACGTTTACAGTCACACACTCGTGCCCCTGCGTCACGACAGGCGTAGAAATATTAAAAATGTTGATTTTAAATAATATAATTTAATTGACCTCGATTATTTCATATATTGCACGTACATAGTACTTGTACTATACTATATATATGTATATGTAAATTGCATGCTTGTTCTCGTCTTTGTTTAACAGTTCTATTTTGTGAACATTGTGTAAACAATGTCTTGTTAAAAATCTATTTGGTAATTTATTATTGGGAGTATTTAAGAGGAAGTATAAAGATAAATATCAGTTTAAGCATTTAATTCTTTTAAACGTACCGGTCTTTGTTTTCCGGCCAAATTCGAGATATTGTGTGTTGAGTGGTGGGAATCAACGCAACGGTTTGTCATGCTATAACGAGGAAATGGAAATAACTAATACCCCCCGAGCGGGTCGAACCCACGACCGTAGCCATTACAGTCAGATACAGCGCTGTTCCACTGCTCCACAATGTTTTCTATTCAATAGTGCAAATTATTCATACTTCAGAGGTGGTCGAGTTCCACTCGAGGAAATGAAATATTTAGTATTTTCATTTCTTCGCTCTGGTGTCGCAAATGTGCTACGTTGAGTTCCGCCACGCAACACGTGGGCAGGATAGCAGGTAGGCAGGTAGGAGGCATTACGTTGAGTGGCGGAACTCAACGCCGCGCTTTTCCTCGACACAAGAGCAATGAACATATAAATGTAAATAAATATTTTATTTCCTCGAGTGGGGATCGAACCCATAACCAGTCGATTTTACACGACTCGCCCCGAATAAAAAAATAAATACTTACTTAAAACTACATAATATATTACAACATGAGCATGACTGCCATTATTAATAAAACAAAGTTGTACCTAGAGTCAGAGGACTGAGAAACCTCTGTAATTATTATGTAGCACGCACTAACTCTTTATTTACGTGAAGTTGGCAATTTTATTAATTTTATGCTCCTATATATCACACCGAGTGGATGCGGTGTGCCTAGATAATAGTCATGGGAAGAAAGCTAGTATATAAACGCTGTCTCAGTTTTATTCTGTATATAGTTATATATAGTTCTTACTTATCTATATTACTTCTATATAGTATATTACTCTCTATTTTTTTTATTATACGAGTATGTAATTTTTTTTGGAAATAAATTTGAACCACAGTAAAAAATTACAATTGTATTTTTTTTAGAAGATTCAGAAATTAATTTAGATATCTCGAAGTTTAAATTGAATCTTAAAATCTACATATATAGTAGGTTTTTTTTGGTTGTTTTTTTTTTCATATAGCATTAACTCATCAATACTGAAGACATATTCTACGCGCAATATTTATTGTGTTCTAGAAAAATCCTCATACATATTTAGTTTCAATCATTCCTTTTATCCCATTGCTGTTATTATTCCCAGCGTGTTGTTTGACATGGGATAGCTGTAACAGAATATAAAGTTAGGTTTACGATTCAAAATGGCTTAGTGCTTATTTATTTATGTTTTAAATATCAATAGATATAAATAGAGAGGCAAGAGAGCAGAAGTGTGAGTTGTGACTGTAATTCGGCGGTTGTGGGTTCGATTCTCACTCGGGGGAATTAATTATTGTTTATTAATGTTTTCGTTTATTCGCCATTCAACTGTCAATGCCTCGAATAATTTGGCGGAAAGTGTGGAACAGAGTGTCTTAACACTAGGTTCCCTCTGAATATCCTGTTATGTGCAGGATACAGCGTGAAGCTTTTCTTATTTTAAATATCAATAGGGTTTTCCCTTATGAAAAAGCAAAAAATTGCATCTATTTGTTAAGCAAATTATTCCAATTAAAGTAATTGACTTTGTGATATATTTGTTTTAGTTCAGACGTTCGAATAAAGGTTAATTTTGGGTCATTTCGTGTTTATTTATTTATGTTTCGGCTATTTTCAAACGGCGCCTCCGTCCGCCTAATGACTTAATGCACAGTGGTTATATGGGCGTGGTTGCGTATTCATAACAGGTTTTAAGATTTGGAATTTAAGAATTATTTATTATATTATAATTTTACGTTATCGGATACAGTACTTATGGAGATTGAGCAAAGAAGTTTAAAGCGTTAGATGAGACAAATGCTCTTACCGTCTGCGTTTTTTCATTTTGTAATTATACTGTTGTATACCATAAATATGCATAATTTTTAAAATTTTTACGTTCTACATTGTATTGATTATCTTTTATTTTTTTTATCTTTTTTTTAAATATAAGAGTTTAAAAATGCACAATAAAATTGCTCGCTTTAACAGTGTCTGGTTTTCTTGTATAATATTAAAGTGAGGCTTTTTTATGTTATAAATTATCTACCTCTTTATGTGCTATAAATTATCTACGACATCAGAGTGAAGCAATAAAAATATTAAATATTTAATTTCCTCGAGTGGGAATCGAACCCACAACCTATCGCGTTTACAGTCACTGGCTTGCACCCTTGCGCCACGACTGATCTCTATGTATGTATGTACTTATAAACTTTCATATAAGTACCTAAAACGCAGAAAAATTATATTAATTAATATATATATGTGAAATACTCTTCAATACCTAATATTAGTTGACTTTAATTTTAGCACAAAATGTAATAACCACTTATTTAATACGACACGTTAACAGGATATAACTGAACTAGGAGAACGCAAAATACTGTTATATTGTAGCTGACATCAGTCGTATGCAATCTAATATTAGCCGTATACTGGTCCAAATGCGTATTTCAGTGTTTTGGCTGAGCCGCGACGTTAGAAAGTGAAAATACTACTTTACTATTTACTGAACCAAAGGTATTCATAGGATATTTCGTATAGTTTCATAAAATAGTACTTGCTTTAGTTTTTAATGTATAATGTACCGAAACGTCTATTTTCAGTAGTTTGTTTTTTTAATTATTTACATCATTTTCATTTACTGCAAAATATATTTTTTTCACTCTCGCTCTGTGTAACCACAACAGGCTACGCGGGGTAGGTAGGAAACCTAACATTAAGGCACTCCGTTCCACAGTAAGCGTAGGTGTCAAGAGAATGAGAAGAATAGCAAAAAAGGCAAAGGAGACCGCGGTCGGCCTTCGAAAACATATTCGATGATATTGGGTGAAGGTGAAATGTACGTCGACGTGACCCTCGAAGGCATGCATGTAGCGAGGATAGCGGACGAGCTCCGTTCTTTCTGGCTACCCCGCTAGGGATAAAGCGTGAAGCATAAAAAAAATTGTAGCGTCACTTTGGACACTTGAAAATATTATTTTGCTTATATTTTTTGTACTTTACATGAAACTGCCTAAAATATCTTTATCCACAAATCACAATATACTGTTTTAGGTAAACAAATATTTTAGGCATTACGAATATTTAAATTTCTAAAAAAACATTTTCAAGACATCGTGAAAATTGTAATATATGAAGACTCCATAAAATATATATGATATACGGTTTTTTTAAAGATAATTACAATGAACATACGAAGCTTTATCAATGCGTAAAATAAAAATCATAATTTATCCCCTCCACAATTTTTTATACAATTCTTGTATATATGGAAGTAAACAGAATCGCATCAAATAAATTATTGTATCTTAATCGAAAATTAGTATCTCCAATATACACGTGCAAATAAAAAAGTTTATGTTTTTTACTTAGTTTTCGATTAAATTCTTAGACTTCACATTCAGCCGACGCGTCTAGACTTAAGAGAGTTTAATAATGTAATTTTCTAAATATTTCCAATGGCCGATAATGACTTTTTGATTGCCTGACCCGTTTTAATCGGTATATTTTTTTATACAAGTAAATATTTCGTGCATATACAAAAAAAACACATTTATGTATAATAAATTCTTTATATATAGATAAAAAAACTCACAGTATGACATAGCAACAGATTATAAACCGCTTTATTACGTGTCTAAATTGGTAATTAAAAAAGTAAAAGAAGCATTACAACTCTGTTATCGTAACCTCAAAGTAATTACTTGTCGAAGTTTCAATCTGGCGCCTGCATGCTGTTTTTCTATTGTAATATAAAAATAATTATAATACAATAAAAAAATATATAAATATGTTCAGCATATGCAAATTCATAGATTGTATGTCAAAATGATTGATATTTTTATAAACCGAGATTATTATTCTAAAAACTCGTTCACGTCGCACGCCTATTTGTACTTGTATTGTTTAGTCTAGCGTGTCAAGCGGGAATATACCGGTGCCTGTAGTCGGTACCGCATTTGTTTTTGTTGGCAAATAAAATAAATTTATACATATAGTGTACTAGGAAACGAAGCGCAAGCGCCACATGGCCGTTTTGCGGCCGGGCGTATCGTGGGAATATGTTAAAACATCACTATTTAGTTATAGATATACTTAGTTGTTTATTTGGAATGCTTAGATAAGTTTTCAAAGTCATTATCGTTTTAAATTTAAAATATTTTTTTAAATAAATTATTTATTACTTAATTCTAATGTTCATTTTTAATATAGCAATTTTTGTTAAATATTTCAGAAAATTATTGTTTTAAGTTTCAGTGTACTGATTGACTCAAAACATAGACAAAAATTAACTATGCTATTTAACTAATCAAAATTAAGCTATAAGAGAAAATGACTTTTTGATTTCCTAATTTTACAATAGACAAAAATATAGTTTTAATTCATCTTTATACATTTAAGCTATGCAACTTCCTTTTTACTTATTTATCTGATTATAAATGCCACTATCAAGTTTTTCTAATTAGTATTTTAAATTAATCGAGCATTTATTGCTGTGATAAATTGTAATCAAAGTATATTATGTCAAGAATTTTATCACGGATATGCAGGTTAGTTCACGACGTTTTGAATGTTCGTTCGTCAGTTTGTTGTCTTTATGTTGTCTATTAATAAGTATTTGGTGAATTATATTCACATTTAGTAATAAGTATCAGAACTTTCTAATTAGAGAAATTGAAAATAGACGAACGAGTATTGCGACACACGAAATAAACACGAAATAAAGACAATCTACACAATTTCATATTTTATTGTGGACATGGAATAGTGAACAAATATTTAAATTAAATAATTCATGCTTAATTCATTTAAAATACTTCATAAATTTTGCACAATAACATATGAATAATGTAATATTATAAAAAAATCATCAATAATAATAGTGGTTATAACTTATTTACATAATTATAAAAATAGAATTATAAGAGTTCTATAAAGAAGTTAGTTACATACTTTGATTCGACTGATATGTCATATATTTTTTTCTACTAATCAAACAAGTGCGAAGTGGTCGTACAAAAACTAAATATTTCATTGCAAGAGCGGTCCTTTCATGTTAATTACGGAAATTATAAATTATCTCCTTGAAACAGGTTATCCTACATTTATATGACAAGCAATGTCGATTGATAATAGAGTAAATTATTATTATGTTTTTATATTGAGGCCAGTCCTGGCGCTGGGTCACAAAAGTGTTAATGCGACAGTTTATGGGTTCGATTTCCACTTAAAAAATTTAAGTAAAAATTTCCTTTTCTTCGCTCTGTTGTAGAGGCAAAGCGCGGCGTTGAGTTCTGCCACTCAACACGCAATGCCTCCAGAATTCGGCAGACAGTGGGGAACGGAATGTCTTTGAACTAGGTTCCCTCTGCCTACCCTCCTGTGTGCGGCATACAGCGTGAAGCTGATTTCCACTTAAAGAAATGAAATATTTAATATTTTTCCGTTTTGACGTCGAGATAAAGCGCGGCTTTGAGCTTCGCAACTCAACACGCAGAATTCAGCGGAAAGAGGATAGCGAAGAGTCTTAACACTAGGCGTCCCCTGCCTACTTTACTACATGCGAGATACAGAGAGAATCTGAAGAGTATTACTATTATAAATATTTTTAATAATAGTTTACTTTTTACGCCTACAATTTCTACGGAACTCAGTTTTAAGAGAACTCGTGCAAACTGGTTCTTAACCATAATACGGATAGTTTAAAAGCTAATGTAGGTCACGAGGCTTTTACTGAGTTTGAAGCAATGTTTGGGGTGGCTTTACTTCTATGATATACTCTTCGTGTTTCCGGCTCATCTTAAAACTAACCACTTTCTGCAACATCCGTCTACAGTATGAATATGAAATGCTTAGATTTTCTCTTAGATGTATTAAATATGAAACTTAAAATAGCTTTGCTTATGTTTTATATAACAAAATTTTATATAATATTTAAACTATATTTTACGACCAAATTTAAAAATGAATGTTATTTAAATCTGCTGTTATCTAATATATACGTTTTTTCACGTAGACAGAAAGAATCTAATGTTAAGACCTTCGACCACTTTTGGCCTAATTTTCGAAACATTGTGCATTGAGTGGCGGAACTGAACGTCGCGCCGTATCCAATAGAATATGGAATAAAACGACTTAAATATAGTCTCCGCATGGAGATTGAACCCACAACTGTCGCATTTTTTTTTCAACTTTACGCTGAATCTCGCATTGCTGTCTCATACTGTATCCTGTTGTAGGGTAGGTTGAGGAAACTAAAAAAAGTGTTAAGACACTCCGTTGTGAGGGATCGTGTGTGAGTGGCGGAACTGAACGCCGCGCTATTGCCTTGGTACAAACACATACTTGTGAATTTATATTTTTAGTACGTGTAAACGTTTGATAAAGATAAAATAAAGTGATTAAAATAGCAACAAAGGCGTTATATTCATTTATGGTTTAATGAAACACTAACTGGATGGTTTTAAATTAACGAGATATATACTGAAGATAGAGTTCGTTAACGTTTAACATGTCTCATAATGGCTTGTTAACGAACGTCATTTTATTAATAGACTGTATTATTAATAGTGCTTGTTTTCGTTCAGGTAACTAACTAACTGGCTTAGAGTTATAGATTATTAATATTAAAATGTTGAAACATTGTATTAAAGTTATATTACACTAACTACAGGAACAAATAAAATGTTTTATAAATGTTATGTATAAATAATCGATAATCAAAATAATGCAAATCTTAGAGCATTTTTATAATTTGATGGTTCCATACCTCAAAAAGACAAGATGCCATTCCTTCTACAACCTATATAGGAAGGAATAGGATCACTTTGTTATCTGTCAAGAGCATTTATCTTGAGATCATATGGATGTATCGATCTGAAATTAACATTGAACGTTTCAGGTCTACGGTCCCTTAAAAGACAAAAAATATCATCGATTATTGATTAAGCATCGTTTTTCCTGTATTTTGTAAGAAATTTACCTCGTAATCAAAACCTATAAGATACTTCTCATGGACATGGACATTTAACAAATTTGTCAATAAATTAAAACTTGCACGAGTGATTAGACTTAATTAGAAATTGTCAACATTTATAAATTGACTTCCCAGCTAACAAAATGATTTACTTAAATTTAATTCTATTTTACCTGTCGTTAGGTCTATATACCTGTACTTTATAATAACACTAAATCTGTACCCGTAGTGTACCTAATAGTTTCTATTTCATACCACTATCGTGGTTATGGTGGCACCGCGCCATGTTCTAATGAAAATATCGCGTGGATTCCGCTCGTTTATATCTCGGAGGCCAATCTTGGTGCTTGATTTTGTTTATGTTTGGATTTGCTACCGTTTGTTTCTTGTTAGTTGCTTAGCTAGCTTTGTTAGATATATTTGTCCCCAACTGCCTTGCTCGAATAAAATGTTAAGTTTTTAAAAAAAATGCTTTACACTGTATCTCGCACATGGCAGGGTAGGCAGAGGGAACCTAGTGTTAAGACACTCCTTTTCCCACTTTTAGTGTGACAGAACTCAACGCCGGATCAAGTTCATCGAAGTTGAGTTTAGATGATTTATTTTATACTCATTACAAATAGACTATCGAGGCTGGTGAATGGTTTTGCTGTTGGATAGCGTTTGATTCTGTACGTGGTAGTTGTGAATTCGATTCTAATTTGCTTAGGCAAAACGAGCGAGCAGGTATGGCGTCGAGTTCCGCCTCTCACTACGCTTACGCTACACGATATATCACGCACATAAGAGAAAAGGCAGAGGGAACATGGGAATCTAGTTAAGACTTTACTTTAGTAATAATAGAGAATTATACAAAAAGCGTTAAGCAACGTGCTATATAAAATATAGGACAAGATCTGTATTAAATTTCCATTTGATAATGTTAAAACTGTTATTTATTTATGTCAAAAGATTAATATTTGTAGGTGGTAGTTTAAAACGACAACTTAAACTTACTTATTTATTAATTGGGATTCTTCCGCCGATGATTTAGCGTTATAAAGAATTAAGCACACTGACTATTTATAATTCTAAAACTGGTAATTATTCTTATTAATAAAAATCAAATCAGCTTCACGCTGTGTAGCCCGCAAAAAGCAGGGCAGGCAGGTGGAACCTAGTTTTAAGACACTCCGTTCCCCCACTTTTTCGAGGCCGTATTTTTTGAGGATATTGCCTTGATGCCAGAGCGGAGACATGAAAACATTAATAAATAATACATTCCTGTGAGTGGAAATTGAACCCACAACCGTCACGCTGTAGATACCGTGCTCTTGCTCCACGACGGCCCTATTTTTCATTAATATATGCAGATTCAGATAGTTAATTGTTTTCCATCATGAATATTCTAATTAAATTAAAAATATATTCTACCGTGAGGCCAGTGGTGGCGCAGCGGCACGAAGTGTGACTGTAAAACCGACTGGTTGTGGGTTCGATCC
>DWAP01001210.1:0-16610 GCA_018230625.1 Heliconius eleuchia
TGTCGAGGATAAGCGCGGCGTTGAGTTCTGCCACTCAACACGCAATGCCTCCAGACTTCGGCAGAAAGTGGGGAACGGAGTGTAACTTAACACTAGGTTCCCTCTACCTACCCTGCTGTGTGTGGGATACAGCGTGTAGCTGATTTAATTTGATTTAATTTTTTAATTTCACATACTCGTATTGTTGGTCTTTATATTGTTAGTGTTTTCTTTAATTTTTAATATTTCGTTATGATTTTGATGGATCGATTAATAAACGTAAAATATTAGAATTTATTATAAAATTTGAGGCAAGTCCGGGCGCAGAGGCACAAAGTGTGATTGTAAAACAGATTTGTTGTGGGTTCGGTCCCCACTCGAGGAGATGTTATATTTATTTAAATTTATTTTTCGATATCTTCGCTCTGATGTCGAGGCAAAGCGCGGCGTTGAGTTCTGCCACTCAACTTTATATATTGTAAAATTTATACAAAGATTGAAATATTAGCGATTCGTTTAGCGATTGTTATATTGATAAACGTCCGTAGTAGTAGATTTTTTATATATGTTCTGTGAACAGATAGCGATCAGGTACTGTTTCATTGTCTATATAGATATGAATGGGAATATAATGTGTCAATTTATAATCGTCGCGTCTATTCCAGGGCGCCGCGGAGTTCGAGGCGTTTGCTAAGGAGCTAGAAGGTGCGGAGCTGTCCGAGGA
Organism: Heliconius eleuchia; assembly: GCA_018230625.1. Taxonomy (NCBI): domain Eukaryota; kingdom Metazoa; phylum Arthropoda; class Insecta; order Lepidoptera; family Nymphalidae; genus Heliconius; species Heliconius eleuchia. The sequence goes on from DWAP01001210.1 coordinate 704, forward strand.
GGAGAAGCAGAGCATGGAGGAGCTGCGGCAGTACCTGGTGCAGGGCGAGGGCAGCTGGGTGCTGGGCGAGGGCGTGCTGGCGCTGACGGGGCGCGTGCTCAACGAGGGGCTGGGCGGGGACGGCGCCCGCGCGCGCGCGCTGGGCTGGCTGGCGGCCGCGGCGCTGCGCGACGACGTGGCGCTGCTGCTGCACCAGGACCGGCGCGCGCACGGGCTGCTGGCCTACGCGGCGCGCGCGGACGAGGCGCGCGGCGCGCCCGAGCTGGCCGCGCTGGCGCGCTTCCTGGCCAACCTGTTCGCGCACGCCGCGCCCGCCGAGTGGCTGCTGTACGTCAGCGAGTGGGAGAGCGGCGGCCGCGTGCTCAGCAACATGCGCGCCAGCACCAAGGCGTGCGTGCACGCCGTGCTGGGAGCCGACCCGGCGCTGCGCGACGCCGGCACGGCGCTGCTCTACAACATCGCCACCAAGGAGGTAAAGTCCGTGGTCGGTATCGGCGCCCGAATCATGCTTGCTGATTGCGACTTCACTATTCTAATCGTAATAAAATTCATCCAAAATGTGTAATGTAACTTTTCTACTCAAAAAATTTAGAGCATAGAATGCTTACGAACAATAATAATACAGGGTGGAAGTGTCAGCGCCCCTCTTGCGGGAACAGCATATAAGGTAAAATATTTTAAACCCATACCTAAAAAAATTAATCAAAACACATCAACAGTTGACACCTAGGATGTTTTTTTTATTTTAAGATGTTCATCCATATCTGTATTTCGCGTGACGCAGTTACGCATAGATACTAATAATGTAAACACATTATTAATTAACCTACTAAAGGTTAATCAACTTTGAACTTTGCCGCCAATACTTACGACTCGGTTTCGGAATGAGGCGTGTGCGGCGGCTTCCCTTTGATAGGCTTATGTCTGCGTGCGTCGTTTTTGACAAATGGCGTTTTATATTACTACAATAATTTTATTATTTAATTTGAAAAAAAAACTTTTTCATTTTTGGGTTTTTTTTATTTTATTAGGCTTTTATAGAGTAGTTTAAATTGTGGTTTCATTTAAAATGGTGCTGACACTTCCACTGTATAAATCAATTGACAAATTTCAATTAATTAATTACTAACTATGTACCTATATAGAATATGAAACTAATTTTTTTTTATTTAATATTCAGAGTCCAACCACCAAAACATACTAAAACTGTTGATACAAAAACCTAAATTTTCCTTAATAACAATATAAACAAATTCTCTATCAAATAACTGATAATAAAATGATAACTAATCGCTCTTCTTGTAAAAATATTTAACGCATTTATTAACATAATAGAAATCAAAATAATGATTTTTTATCTGTTGGTTTGTCTATGCGTTAATACACGCCAATTTCAAAACAGTTTAATCGATTTTCGTTCAGTTTTCAATGTTGTTTTAAGTGAACTTCCATTAACATTTAGTGTTTGTTTTATTTCAATCGGTTCATAATTTTAAAAAATCCTCAATATAAAAAAATGTTCTAAAAAATCACTAGAATATAAATGTTTAATTGGTTGAAACTTTAGTTTCCAATGTACAAAAATGTAATTCAGATTAGTAAATAAATAATTGTGTTTTAAGTAAAATTGTAGTTAAAGCGGGCGAAGCCGCGAGTCGGTGGCTAGTATTCAAGAATTTCCTTTCAAATCAAAATTTTAATAAACATATGCCAAAAAGAGACATTTATATTGACTCAGATTACTTCCATTACGATAATGTTATAAAATATCTTTACGCTCTCAAATCTTATAATGATTTGTCAAACATCCTGTAGCAAATATTTACCGAGCACTTTTGCACGACGTGACAGGTGTCTTGTCCCGATTGTCACGTGACTAAATGTATGTCGGAAATGACAAAGCCCGTCAGCGGTGCTTGAGATAATATTCGTTTAACAAATTTGTATTTTTTCAGAAAAAGTATCAGTTTTATTATTTTATTTAGAAAGGAAATCAGCATACAATACGTGAATTATAAATTCATAGGCTTATATTTAATGAGGTAGTCTTGGCGCAGGGCCACCAGCGTGCAACTATAAAAGCGACATGCTGTGGGTTTGATCCCTCCCTCCCTCTCGAGGAATTTCAATATTTAATATTTTTATTTACTCGCTTTGGTAACGGAGCAAAGCGCATCGTTAAATTCCGTCACTCCTCTAGAATGCGACAAGAGAGTGGGAAACGGAAATGTCTTAATGGGAATAGAGTGTCTTAACTCTAGGTTCCCAGGTTCCTTTTGTCTACCCTACCATGTGCAGGATACAGCAGAAGCTAAATAAATTCAATGAAACAGCCCTTAGTTTTTTCGTCTGTTTAAAATTTGCTTTTATTTTATTATTGCATGTTGCCCAGAGAGAGTGCTAGTATCGAATGTTAACATTATATCATTTATTAACCTTCCAATTTACATAAGGCTTATAATTTAATTCAATATATTATTATTTTTTATGTAAACTTGAATATTTCAATGTATAACATAACATAAATAAATTCAAAACTTCTAAAAATAAATTTAGGTTGTTAATTGAAATCGAAAGCTTACTTTGTTCAAACACGATCACGGTAAGATTGAGGCTGATATTTTGTCTTAACATAGAAACTATGGTTCCCTAAAGTCAATAAAGCATCTTTGTAATCTCATTTGAGTGAAAAAATTCACCAGTTTTGGGAAAACCGGTAAATAATGGAGACACTTACTAGTTTATAGAAGTTACCAGTTTTTACATGTTCCTTTCGCCTCACAAATATTATGAAATGTGAAGGAGCAAGGAGGTACATTTCATAATTTTTAAAGTGTCACATTATTGGAAATTTGTATTAAAAATCACAATCATATAACGCTTTATGATTACAGTTAAAATTGCAACATTGTGTAATAAAGAGCAAGTTAACATTAATTAATTAATGGTGTTGTGCTAATATTTTACTTCGTTATTAATCTTGAAGAACCGGTTAAGTGCGAGTCGGACTCACCCAGCGAGGCTTCTGGCGTACCAATTTCAGGCTTGTAGGTTAATAGGAATTAAAACTTATAAAAAAATTTGGAAACTTAAATTTTATATCTACTCATTTTGTATAAAATGAAATATAAATATAAGTTTGTAATAAGTTTTTCTTTAATTTTATAATGTTTTGGGTTTTTTGTATAAATGTGCCCCAAGGGCGAAGTTCCTTGGGGTCACAAAAAACCCTGGATATTTGAAATTAATTTCAGCTTGATAATTAGATCGCGAACCACGCGGTCCAATCAGGGTTCCGATTTTACCTATAGTACCCTAGGTACAGAACACTTCTCCCATTCTATATTCGCTATACACCAGTGGCATACCTCGCACCGAGCTTGTTCAGCTGGCTATGTACTCGGACGATACGGCCCTGTACACTTCATCACGTGTCACTCGCTTAATAGCCGAGAGGCTGCAGAAAGCGGGCTACGCACTCTGTGAGTGGTTTCGCCTATGGAGAATTGAGGTTAATCCCAAGAAAAGTAAAGCCATCCTTTTCCCTATGGCTCGACCCAATCAGGTCTCTACCATATGTTTATTAGACAAGCCCATTCCCTGGGAAAAACATTTCAAATATCTAGGGGTCACTCTAGACTCTAGATTCTTATTCAAACCCCACATTACGAAAGTCTGCAATAAAGCAAAATTCGTCCTTAACCTTAAGAGAAACAATCATAAGTAAAATGTCTGCCTGTTGACATTTAGTTTCGAGTTTCAACGAGTTAGTTAACTTTAATGTGGTTTGTCAACGGGACCGGTTAATGTATGTTTTTTACATTGTTTATATTTAAAGAACGGAAAACTTTAATAATACTATTTTGTTAGAATAGTGTACATATTATGTATTTAGATATTTGCTTTATTTACATACAAAATATCTTGCATAAGGGATTTTTAATATAATTGACCTTTTGTTCTTGTTGAAATATTAAGTGAAATCGTTGAAATGATAACCTAACCTATATGATGATGTTATAACAACATCACCGTCGTTGTCAGACTCTGTAGATTAGAGCGAAAATTAAAAGTTTTCAATAAAACAGCTGGATTCTTTCGCCAAAAGCGAAATAAAAAAATAACAGTAGTTTCAGTACTTATTCATTTGTTATGTGGTAGATAACAATATAAAATATCTCTCAATCAACAAATTCACTATAATTATTACAATATTTTTTTGTTTTACTCTGTATCTAAGGCAATTTAGTCTTCAGAGTCTATATCTCTCGAAATTGTTAGTTAGTTATGAAAAAAAAAGTAATTAAAAATATCTCACAGTGTGTGGAAAAATACAAGGAAGAAGACATTTAATTTAAGGGTTAAAAAAATCCAAAAACCAAAATCGGGACAACTGACGACGGTGCTTGTTGTTGTATAGACAGTCACGTGAGCCACGTCCTGGTTTCTCACATTTACAAGCTTGTGCATGTCTTGGAGTTCATCATGTACATGCTTGTACATTTTAAATTACACATTTATATCTCTTAAAATTTCATCTATCCATTGAAAATGTATCTAATAATCGTATCTTCTATTTAATATCATTGTTCTGTTGTATCAGTAACGATTATAAACAGTCTGTCAGTCAGTCGAGTCAGTTAAGTGGTTAGTAGATGACCGGTGTCTCACTGTCGAGTCGCGTTATCGCAGTATTATGTACAACTAACGCTACGGAGCACTCCGTCACATGTGATAACCAGCTTATTTGCACGAGCTAATTACTTTTTCTTAAGAATTGATGCCGACCAAATTACGCATTTTAAAACTAATATTTGTCTTCAAACTTACAAGTTATCTTAATTATATATTGAAATGGAAATAATTTATATACATACATACCATATGATTATCTCCTTTAAAGTAAATATTTTTTATAAAAGCTGAGTTTTTCCTAACTTGCTCAATAACTTGGTTTGTAAAATAGTATGTATGTATCTGCGTACGGAGTGCATCGAGTACCTACATGTAGGAGTGTGTAGATGAGTGGTGCAGAAGTGTGGTTGTTGCAGCGGCTGGGACTGTGCGCGACGCTGCGCCACCCGCTGAAGACCGGCACCAAGTTCAAGGTGACACCACCACCACCACCACCACCGCCACCACTGCCACCGCGGCCACCGGGGCCTATCCCATGTCAAAACTAACTTACTGTACCATGGAAGTTAATAATACAGTGGCCCCCGGTAACTCGGACTCTGTTTCATTCGGCGCGCCTTGTCTCTACTTATTGTAAATATTTACATAAAATATAGAATCTTAGATGGTACCCACAATCTGAAGACCTCGGGCCCATTGTAACTCTGTCATTCGTATCTAAAATCCTCGTCGTTCCTACAGTAATGGTCATCAAAATTTTCTTCTATCATTATTTGCTCATACAAATACCCATTTTTTGATATTATACGTCGGTTCGTGTCGTTCAAGTCTCAACTCATGCACTCATTGGAGGCGCGCTACGTATGCCTGTATATGTAATATTTTTTACAATTTGAATGTCGCCATATTGAGAAAACATGAATAACTTCCAAAAATAAACTCGAACAGGATGTAGAGATCAAGTAGTCCTTCGGAAGGAACATTTATTGAATGAAATAATGTTTATAGATACGTGTGTGGGTGCGTCTGGGTGTGTGCGTGTATACACGAATACGTCTTTATTATTATTCAAAAACATATAATACATTTCTTATGCAGCTTCACGCTTATCCCGCACATAACAGAGAACACAGAAAAAAGAACTTGAGAACCTAGTGTTAAGCCACTTCCGTTCTCATTTTCAGATGCATTCTATTGCAGACATTGCGTGTTGAGTGGCGGAATTCAACGCTGCGTTTTGGTTCGTTACGATTGCGAGGAAATGAAAATAAAAAACTTTTTATTCCCCCGACTGAGAATCGAATCCACAACTGTCACGATCCGTGAAACAACATCTACATGTACTTAAAACTATTTACTCCGATATATATGTTCGTAGAATATGATAACATTTTCTAAATCAATGTTGATTTACTTAACAAATATTGAAAAACAAGGAATTTCCGAGTTCACGTGTGACATACTTACATATGCGCAGTTGCAACTTATCATCTCATGATTATCTTGCTGTTAAAATTATAAAATATTTTTAAGAGGAACGATTAAATAACCTAAATAAAGCGGTCATTGTTCAATATGCGATTTGGGAGTTTATATCTTGTTAAATTGTGGTTTAATTATTATATTTTCTACTACTAGAGGCACAAGTGCGACTATTGTGGATTCGATTCTCACTCGAGGAAATTAAATATTTGATATTTCCATTTCCGCGGTCTGGTAGCGAGGCAGAGTGCGGCGTTTTCAGTCGGAGCCGGAAAATTACAGCGGAAAATGAGGAACGGCTACTAGGCTTCCAGTTTCCCTCTGCCTACCCTACGTAAGAAAAAAATTGGTCTACATTTAAGGCGTCAATTATTTGTAACTCCCATTAGTATTCGCCTCTCTGGCGTATCTAAACCGCGCGCTGCGCTCCGAGCACCGCCGCCGTGCGCCGTCACCTCGTGTCGGTTATAGTCTTATAGCGCACAAACAAACAAACAAGATAACACCGCCAGATTAAACTTCATTATATTGTCTTTAATGTTTTATTACTTCAAGTATGAAACGGATTTAGTAATATTTACTAAATATCAATGTTTATTTGGGCTCTACCTTTCGGAGTTTACCTCGCGACCGGCCCGCGTTCATGTTCATGTTGTTGGAATGTGTCTGTAATTACAAATACATATTTTTCATAAAAGGAAAAAGTCGATTTATGCAGAGAACCTTAGCAATTCCTTTTAAGATAATTTGCAATACAAAAGTAAAAGTGAGTGCACCTTGTCTGTACGGGCCACTCGGCGGGCGGCGCAGTAGGGACAAGGAGACGGCCTTACAATGTGACCACAGCGATCACTCAATATACTCTAGAATAGGTTTTAAATTTTTAATTCAATTAAAAACATCGATTATTTAATTTGGAGGGCGAGAAGGCCGCCGCCGGCGACGTGTGACGTTTACGAAATTTGGGAACTTTTATGTACTTTTGGCACTTTTACTTTTTAATTTCGTAAATTGGTTGTTTTATTGCGCGCTGTAGTATTTTAGTACTTGAAGTATTGTCTCAATCAAGTACCGGTTATTTCTCTCCACATTGATTCCGGGTAAAAAGTAAAAATAAAATAAATATTAAAAATTATATATGTACATTTGATTGATCCATATCGATCGAGTATTGAGACGTCGTTTCCGTCGACGTTTCTTAAATATGTTTCTTATAATAACCGCGTTTTTTTTATATATTCGCTTATATCTAAAAGAAAGGGAAACGAATAAGTCAATTATAACACTTATATAACAGTGGGTCATTGATCTAAACGAGTTCTGTCGCCGCGCTCCTTGCTCCTTAGCGGGCGGTGTGTTTAAATATAGCCTCTACACGCGACACTCGGGACTACTTGGAATACTCTTTTTATTTCGCAAAATTTTTGTAAACTAAGATAAATTTGTTATTAACATATTGGTCGATGCGGTTTTAAGATATTAACATTATATTATAGGACTTCATATTATCATACCATTGTAATTTGTATTTAATATTTAAATTATCTTTTTTAATCTAATCATAATAATATGAATGTTTTGCTGTGTACATGTGTGCTTTATTACTGCTCTTTTGAGATTACTTTAAATCGATTAAATGGTGCCAGTCGTGGCGCAGCGGCACAAAGTATGACTGTAAAATTGACTGGTTTTGGGTTCGATCCCCAATCGAGGTGATGAAATATTTACTTAAATTTATATTTGTATTTTTCGCTCTGGTGTAAGGGCAAAGCGCGGCGCTGAGTTCTGCGATTTAACACGCAATGCCTCCAGAATTCGGCAGAAAGTGTCTTAACACTAGGTCCGTAGTCCGCAGCGAGTATTTATAGTAGTGTCCCAACGAGACATCCAGTACTGAGGTAGCGTTGCGCGCGCACCGCACTGTGGGCCGCAGGTGTTCGACGAGGTGTGCGTGGAGCTGTGCATGGCGGCGCTGCAGCTGGTGGCCTGGGCGCCGCCCGAGGAGCCGCTGTGGCGCGCGCTGGCCGCCCTCGCGCGCCTCGTGCACCACTCCCACGACGTGCCCCAGCTCGTGGCCATGGTGGGCCCCGACCCCGCCACCTTCCGGTGAGTGCGATCCCCACCCCCACCCCCACTGCGCCCCTGCGACCCTAACGCGAGTGCTTGCCCCGCAGCGGCACGAGCCCGCGCGTGGACGAGCAGATCGACATCATCATGCAGAAGGTGGCGAGTGTGGCCAGCTAGGCCGCCGCGGGCGTGCGGGCAGTTGCGTGTTTTACTTCACTTATATTGTTATTGACGACCGCCTCCCGGTGCGACCGGCGGGCGGGAGTCCAGGCTCGGGTGAGATTATATTCACTTTTGTATGGTTCTTGGTTCTTCCACAGTTTATGTAATAAATCATTACGATATTCTACAATATTAATATTATGGCATTGTTTTTCCAATTTGTTGAGTGTAATGTTGATATAAAAAATATGTATCGATAGTTTTAAGTACCTGAGCTTATGGAATTGAATATATAATATATTGTTATGATTGACTCTACGCCGTCGTCGCGGTGACGTCACGGTGGCGTCGCGGCGGTGCATTTACACGTGATATACTAAGCAGTAGACTACTAGTACAAGTTGTACAGAATGTTGCAGAGTATTGGTTTATATAAATATATAAATAAATCTATTGTGTTATATCTATATTGTTGTTTTATTTATTATTAATCTTCTCTATACCTAGAAATAAATACTGCAAAATATACAAATAATTACGTAAGTAATGGATAATATTAGCCATTTTTAGGATACCGTACCTCAAAAAGAAAAAACGGAACCCTTTTAAGATCATTTTGTTGTTCGTCCGTCACGGACGATCTGAAATTCAATATCGATCTGAAATTAAAATCGATTCGCAATCGAGTATTTATGCATCGTTATTTGCATTTTGTATGTAATTCGCCCTGTAATTAAAACCTACTTCCCGTGGACATTCACTACAAATAAATCAATATACAAAAAGTCAAATTTATAGATATTTCATAGAAAAAAAAAATCATTACAAACTTATACTCGTAGTTCATTTCCTACAAAATGAGCGCATACGTCCGCATACTGAAGTTTGTCAACTTGAAATTTTGTTTCCCCTGACATACAATCCAGAAATCGGTACAGAACCCTCGATATGCGTCTTCGACTCTCATTTGACTGTGTTTAGAAAACGTATACCGATCGTCGTGGCACAAGTGTGTGACTGTAATGTTTTGGGTTCGATTCCCACTAGGAAGGCGGACTACTATTTATTCATATTGTCAATTCACATACCGCGGTGTTCCGTAACTAAACGTGTAATTCCACGAAAAATTAAAGAAAAGTGCGTAACGGTAAGTCTTAACACTAGGTTCCGTTTGCCTACCCTGCTTTATGCAGGATACATCGTAAAAAAAACCGCGCTTGTTGGAAACCAGAGACAGTCCAGAGTTTCCCCAATGTGGAATTACATTAAAAAGATGTCGAAAATATATACTATTGTCTTATTTATCGTCTCTATTAATTTCGAATATATTAATTATACTTTATATAGATATATTAATTACTCTTTTTTGTTTTTGTTCGTTTATTTTCATTTTGTAACTGATATCATGAGGTCGAAATTTAATATTTCGCGCAGCACATTAAATAAAGTATCTATTAATTAATTATTTATTGCATGAATGACAAAAATACCAAATAAGAAAATGGATCCTTGAAATTACATTTTGTTCAAAATCTTTGTACGGACAAGACGACGCGGCGGACACACTCGCGCGGCACTTTCGAATAGTTGGCGAATTTTATTAATTTGGTGCAACCGAGTGTTTAATATTATAGCAAATTATAATAAGCCGTCATTAGGAGCCGTCTCGCCTAACGAGGATGACACAATGCGTTCGACTAATGAAGTGCTGTGACTCCGCCGACCATTGCGACATTTGACGACGGCAGTAGGAGCCGTCGTGGTCGCCGCGGGACCGCCTTATCTGCAGTGTTTGCGCACAAAGGTCGCTGCTGCTCCTCCAGCTCGCGGGCGTCAGACAGTCGCCGCTAGTGCCGTCGCGGGCCGCACGCGTTCGCCGCACGGAGTCGTCCCGTCACGTCACGTCACGTCAAGCACACGGCATGGGCGCCGAGGAGCTGGTCCCGCTGGGGCGCGCCGCGGCGCGCGGCGGGGCGCGGGCGCTGCTGGCGCGGCGGCTGCCGGTGCTGCGCTGGGCGCGGCGCTACGACCGCACGCGCGCGGCCGCGGACGCGGTGGCGGGCGTCACGCTGGGCCTCACGCTGGTGCCGCAGAGCATCGCCTACGCCGCGCTCGCCAACCTGCCCGTGCAGTACGGCCTCTACTCCTCCTTCGTCGGTACGTACCAACACTACTCCGTACGCCACTATGTTGTCCCATTCACGGAATCCGAACTTGGCAAACTAATTGTTTAAAATACCCCAAGAAACTAGTTAAAATTATTTTTAATAATATGACATTTCATTTAATCTCCTCGGCGTCTTTATAGCGACGATTTTTAATAAGTATTATTGAATTTGCCTTTATTTATGATTACCGCAACGCGCGCCTTTATGTAGACTGTTCCAGTCAGGTTTGTAACAGTCGAGGCGCAACTTTGAGATTAATGACAATTTCGCTCAACATTTTTTTAAAGAGTAACACAATCGAGTTTCGCCTGAATCGTATTATATAATATTAAGAAGGTACTGAATATACCAAGCGATTGTAAGCGTATGTATGTACATATGTGTGTATGGGGTGTCAGGTACTATGCTGTACGTGGTGCTGGGCACCGTGAAGGAGGTGAGCATCGGGCCTACGAGCCTGATGGCGCTGCTGACGCTGCACACGTGTCGCGGCCTGCCCGTGGAGTTCGTGGTGCTGCTCACCTTCCTGTCCGGTCTCGTCGTGCTGCTCATGGGTCTGCTGCGTCTCGGTCAGTAGCCACTACTCTTACTAGACCTTGCGATAGTCTCACATTGCGCTATTCGCCATATTACCATTTTCGTCCTATAAATTAATTATAAACCAAAATGTCTCTAATTAATGAGCTTTTTTATGACAGAAATTCTAAACAGCTGTATTTAATTATAATAAACAATCAGGGGAACATATGTAACAATCACATAAAACTGGTTCCCCAATGCAAATAGTCGCCGCCATTCATAAGATTTACAACGTTTACAAACAGATAACATATCATTTTATTTCAACATATAATTGCTTAAGATTTTTAATAAAATCTTCTAAATATTTACACAATTTAGGATGTCTAAATTATAAAGATGACAGCGGCCTCACGGCGACGTTCTTGTCCGCCGTCACTTTATGCTAACATCTATTAAACACAAGCAAACATACAAATGAAATTCAAATGTTTCACTTTAAATACGATAACAACGTTTGATTAGCGCCGCGTACTGCTCCTGACTCCATACTGTGGTATGATTTTTTCGTTTGGTTCATATAACACAAAACGTACCAAAAGACTCCACCACTCAAACTAATATTCCGTCGTTGAATTCCACCCCCCAACAGAACACGCAGAATGCGGCAGAAACTTAGGAACGGAAGTGTCGTTATGAGAATGGAGTGTCTTAACACCAGGTTCCCTCTGCGTATTATATAAGCGCAAGGCTATTTACGGGACATAACTGAAACTAAAAAATCTACAATCTTTTTATAATTTATATGAATTAATTCGATCTTTATTTTATTAGATTGTGTTTACTTATAATAAAATTAAATCCGGCCAAGCGCGAGTCATGCTTCCCACCGACTGTTCCCTACGAAAATTGGAGGTCCCGAGTTTTTTCCGTTTCTCACTCGAACTAGCCAAATTTTGCCCCAGACAGACAAACAAACAGACGGACCAACGGACAACAAAGCGATTTTATAAGGATTCCGATTTTTTTCCTTCAAAGGTACGGAACCCTAAAAATACAAGCAAAAAGGGAACATTTCAAATTGTTTACTTAATAGCTTGTTCACAGGCGCCTCATCAACATGGATGAACAGGTTTCGCTGGTCTTTACTTGCCTGCTATTTGTAAACATAATAATTGCTGGGGTACAACATTTAGCTCTTTAATACGTTGCCTTAATATACGAACGTACATACTTCAACACAATGGTACAGCTCGTTCTAAACTTACTTATAGCAAGTATGAAAATCATAAATTAAGTAATTTATGAGAGAATTAAGAACTTCACCGATAAAACACGATACCATGTTGAAAGTACTCGTATCCATGACGGCTTTTTCTTAGTTACTTACTACTTACTATATTAGTATTTTCTTAACTAAAAGTATTTCCTTATATATTGTAATGCACATGGATTGTATTGCAAAGTAAATGATGAGTACTGAATAGGTTTCTTATAAGCACGTCACATAACATTTACATGTCATCTTCTATTTCTTAAGCTAAATTGTAAATATAGCTTGTGGTATGTATGGTAATACATCAAGCCGTCAAAGCTCGTGCGTAACGTGTGGTGGTCGCTGTTCAGGTTTCCTGGTTGAGCTGATTTCTCCGTCGGTGACCAGCGGGTTCACGTCGGCGACGGCCTTGATCATCGTGGTGGCGCAGCTGAAGGGGCTGGTGGGACTGAGCTTCGTGGCGGAGAGTCCGGCGGAGAACCTGTACATGATCGCGCAGCGCTGGCGCGACGTGCGCGCGCCCGACGCCGCGCTCGCCGCCGTCTGCTGCGCGCTGCTGCTGCTGCTCAGGGTGACTTATCTCTTTACTGGTTGTTTGTTAGGTTTAATTACCTATAGTTTAGTATTCGAAAAAACCTTTCAGAAACCTAACGATTCGAATACTTTACAGTAGGCCTAGTCCGTGATCACAGGTAGACTGAGGTGACATGGGTCTGTTAATTGATACAATATAATATCAAATGGCAATATTACTTTTAATTACAGAATACGCGAAAATCTTGCAGCAGAAAATTAAATTTCTCGCTGTGTAAGGTCCCGGTAATAGCAAATACGTAAACATACAAGACATTAAGGAGAAGGCTCTTAGCTGTGCACCAATAGTCATTTTTAAAAACCGCCTTAAAACAGAACATAATGTCGTGTTGATACCTATTTTTATTCGCGTAAGTATATTAATTGTGAACATATATTTCTACAGAAACTAAAAGACGTGCGCGTGAGTCCGAAGCGTCACCGCCTGAAGAAGACGCTGTGGCTGATCTCCATCGCGCGCAACGCGCTGGTGGTGCTCGGCGCCTCCACCGTCGCCTACTGCACCTACGACCCTGACCAGCCGCTATTCAAACTGTCGGGTATGTGGCATGTGTATATAATGTGGAGTATTACAAGAGATACTGTTTTATGATAAGAGAAGATCCTGGGGTGCTCTTCGCTCTATACGTTAGAAGAAGCGAGTGGGCTTCATTAAGTCAAGCAAGGTCGCTTGGGTGCGTTTTCAAACGACGGATGTACGTTTTGATTCTGACGGATATTTCTTTTCTCTGGTCTCGGCGAAGTGGGGAGTTCGCGAAGACCAAACGTTCCATACGTTTGCTATTCGAAACATTTTTAAATGGAAACGTTGTACAATGTCCAGATTAGAATTTGCTGCAGTTCCCCAAAGTTCCACACCGTGATCCTTCACAGCAAGCTACTTTTTATACAAAAGTAGCTTGCTGTGAAGTGAGATGTTTGATTGCTGCGCCAAGATCCGTGTCTTAATTTCACGCAAACTTGTTGTGTCTTCGTGGTGAAGCCGTGCTTTACATAAAATAAAAGATATAAATTTATGGGCAGTTCGCAGGATTATCTAAAGGAGACCTTCGTGCCACACTCGGTCTAATGCTTGTGTTATATCTAAAAATGTTGCTGAGGAGTAATATTTCTTTTGTTCATGAGCATAATTTATTTTTTCAACCAAACGAATGAACCTGGTCTTTTGTCCCATGATCTTCACGGAAGCCAAACTTATGAGTTGGAATAAGCGAGCTGTGCCCAGCGCAGGGGTCAGTCGTTTCAAGATTAGCATTTCGAGTATCTTTGATACAACAGGGAGTAAGCTTATGGGCAATTACGATGAAACGTTTTCTAGATTCTTCCTAGCTTTTGATATTATAATAATTTCAGCCACTTTCCAATGGTCCAGGACAAACTGTCGTCGTAGAATAGCGTTAAATATCGCAGAAAGCAGCACAAGGGTCGGTGGGGTCATAGCGGGGGCTCTATTAAAGATGAGATTCTTAATGGGGGGAATAACTTCGTTGAAAGTATTTTTTTTGATGGGAGGTACTGGCTGGTGAGGAACTGAGTTAAATTCATAGCTGGATTTGGAATAAACACTCTTGATAAGTGCTGAGCAAACAATTCAGATATTTCGGCATCACTTTTTGCCCAAGAGTTATCTCTCTCTACTCTACTGCAGTCTGGAGCACAAGTGGTGAATATTTTAATTAATATTGTATTATTCGTAATTAATTGACAGAATATTACATTGGTCTTCAGGTAAAGTGGAGCCAGGGCTGCCCAAGTTCGGCCTGCCGCCGTTCAGCGCCGTCGTCAACAACCAGACGCTGGGCTTCGGCGAGATGACGGCGCGCCTCGGCTCCGGCCTCGTGCTGCTGCCGCTCGTCATGGTCATCGCCAACATCGCCATCGCCAAGGCCTTCAGCCCGGGCGGGCGCGTGGACGCCACGCAGGAGATGCTGACGCTGGGCGCCTGCAACGCGCTGGGGGCGCTGGCGCGCGCCATGCCCACGTGCGGCGCCTTCACGCGCTCGGCCGTGTCGCACGCGTCCGGCGTGCGCTCGCCCGCCGCCGGCCTCTACGCCGGCCTGCTGGTGCTGCTGGCGCTCAACTACCTCACGCAGGCCTTCTACTTCATCCCCAAGGCCTGCCTCTCCGCCGTGCTCATCTGCGCCGTCGTCTTCATGGTGGGCTTAGTCCCCACTTGGGGGAATAAATTATAATACATATTATATTTATAATTATATTAATATTTTTCTTGCCTTGCTTTGACAACGAATCGCGTATTGAATTTATATTATTATTATTTATCTTCATCTTAACACTATGTTCTTTCTACTTACCGTGCATGTTGGAGCCAGCTTGCAGGGTTTTGCAGGGTTGATGTTACTTTTATATTTATTCAATGTTTGCAAAAGTCTATTTAAATAAAGTATGTTTCTTAGTTCCACTCTGTGTCTCACATACAATAAGGTAGGCAGACTGGGAACGTAGTGTTAATACACTTTCGTTCTCTTCCTCCAAAATTTTAGGGTGTTGCGTTTTGAGTGGCGGATCTCTACGCTGCCCTTTGCTCCGATAAAAATGCAGTAAGAAAAATGTATTAAATATATAATTCCCCCAAGTGGGTTTGAATCCACAGCCGACGCGTCTGCAGTTATGCTACTACGCCACGAAATTGGCGCTTCGTATGGGAAATAGTCGAATATTTGTTAATATAATATGTTTATTTAATTAAAATATAAACTAATGTTATATAGGTACTTTTGCCGTCTCATAGACTAAGTGATCCCTTAACTAAGACACCATTCGGATGGAAATCAATAAAATCTTTAAAGACGGTTTGTCTTTAAAGTGTGCGTTATCGTGAAGCAGCAGTGACGTAAACTGACTGACCAGCCTCGGTTGCTTAGCTGCTAGTTTTTCTATCTTGGTTTGCAATTGTTGACAATAGATTTTTTGCCGTGTGATCCCGGCTTGGAATAGGATCATCCTGGTACTGGTGGTGTCGTAAGAGGCGACTAAAGTATGTGTG
>DWAP01001211.1:0-16603 GCA_018230625.1 Heliconius eleuchia
CGACACCACCAGTACCAGGATGATCCTATTCTAGGCCGGGATCACACGGCAAAAACATATCTTCATATATTATGTCTAGAGACTGGTTACAATTTTACACAAATAAGTTCAGAGTTATTTTGAACAAAACGGAATATTGCCATAATAGAAATTGTCTATCTGATAGTACTGCACATATTTTTAGAATATGACATTACTATTATAATATACAACAAAAATCGCATCATATATTAGAAAGTCCATTTTACTTGGAAATTAATATTTTCTTCTCGAAACTAAACTTTTTTAACTAAAATTTACTTACTTATACTAACTAGTTCGTAATATCCCGTCTTCTTACAAGAGCGATAAAATGTAAACAACTCCGAGTGGAAATCCAACCCACAACCGCTGTGGCTAGTCAGAAGTGTCACTGAACTACGAGGGCTTTAACTATACATATAAATGTGGCGGTCGAACTAGCTGCTACTCCGATAGGAAACGTTAGAACATCGCGGTGACATGAATACAATGGGGTTGCGGCTTGCGGTTCGATTCCAGTTGCAGCACCATGAAACACGAGATTGTACAAAATGTGAAATAAGTGTCTGTTGTTAACATAGTGAGTTACTTATTATTTATAAAATATATAAAATTGTTACGTTTCTGTTTTTTTTTCTTCTCAAAAACTATAAAATATATCCATTTCATTCGTCATCTGTAGTATAAATGCGTCTGTAGTGTAAAAAATACTACAAAAAAACTTCCAAAAATTAATGAAAAATAAAGTAAAGAATTATATTTGGGAAGTGGGAGATAATTATATAGACAACAGTGAGTAATGATCATTACGCATACATTAGAATAGAATAGTTGCTAATTGTAAGAGCGGTTAGCGCGGATGAGATCATACTAAGTAAGTTAGTTTGATCTCAAATATATATTTTTATATTCATGCTGTATCCCGGACATAGGAGGGTAGGGAGAGGGAACCTTATGTTGAGACTCTCCGCTTCACTTTGGTTGCTTATTTTCTGCCAAATTCTAGAGGCATTGCGTGTAGAGTGGCGGAACTTGACGCCGTTGCTAAAGTGAGAAAATAAAAATAATAAAAAAAACATTTTCTCTAGTAGGAAACGGTTGTGGGTTACCACCGGTCGCGTTTACTTGCTCCACAAATGACCAAACGAACACAAAAATACTTGAATATGCAAAATATATAATTTGACCACGAACACGAACAATATTTTTTGGGGTTGGTTGAGTTTCTATATAATTTAAAAAACAACACGAGTCATATTATGCAAGACTAGTTTTTACTTGTGACGTTGGTCATATAGAAGTATGAATGTATGTCACATAACATTGTAAATGGCCGAGGTCGCTCTGACCGCCGGTAAAACATGAAAACGATTTACGTGATGTCATAATAAGTCTTTCCCGAAAAATTAACTATCAAATACAAAAATATTTTTTTCATTTAAACCCAGCAGTACATGAGATTAGAGCGTAAACCTAATATTTTTATGAGTATAAAAATCACATATTAGCTTAGTCGGAGGACTCTCTAGGTTACCACCCCGTATTTCACTTATTGTACTGTACATTTCTTTCTTCTAGCAAAACTGCTATCTTTGCGACTGACTGACAGTACTGACACAGTGTAATAAGTAAAATTTTAATTTCCAAACAATAATACTTACAAAGTTCTAACAAGATACTTGTTAAATCAGATATTTTTACAAGGAGCACAGCATAGAAGCCTTAGAAGCGCACAAGGCCGTGCAAGATATCGTCACGCCATGTTGCGAGGATAGACGGTCGACCGCCGATCGATAGCATAATTGGACTATTGTATGACGTCAACAACAGAACCAAACGTTATTTATGGTAAAGCTGTCATATTTATTATTTCAAGGATATCAAAGCAATGGAAATATGGTAAGTGTGGATTGGAATTTCATTTGAAAAGGCAAAGCACATGTCCGAAAAGCAAAACCTTAACTGTGTGTGTGTGTGTGTGTGTTGATGGTGTTAGAAGTAGTCATAGAGACATAAAAGTTACGTTGTTTATAGCTTATATTTAATTATTTACAATCATACTAAAAAAAACAAAAATCGAGAAGCGACCAAAAGTTATTAATAAAACAAAAAGTATCAATCAATAAAGTAGCGTGGTGTTGATCGGGATATCTATAAAAAGCTTATAAAATATTTAAGAATAGACTATTTAAGCAGTGCGCCAGGCCGGGGCCGGGGCAGACGATAGCTCGTAATGAATCTTAATTATCGACGCTCTATGTAACAATAGAACCGGGTGTAGGAGAGAGCGGGAGCGGGACGAACGAGTACCAATATTATCTTATTTCATCTGATAATTGTCATTTGGCCTAATATCCTTATTTCAGTTCATTTTATAAACAAATTATTATAAACAATTTTATATACCAATACAAACTACGATTCAAATATAATAAATATAAAACATTTGAAAAAGAAACAAAACATCAGAATATAGTCAATTTAGCGGCACTATCGGAACGTTTCTTGTCAGATTGCCAGCCGCAGCCGTAAGTAGTGGAAGGCAGATCCGTGTATAATTTAGGGTAAGTGTTCGGTTCGATGCTCCGGACGTGTAATCGCGACAAGCGTGGTGGCTGGCGGGATGCCAGGGGAATATGCAAATTCATTTGCATTTCTGCGACTCCCTCCCAGACGGCGAGCGGTTAAATAAGTGCGTTGTCAACACGAATATTATAGAATACTGCTAAGCTATTTGCCCGACTGTTATAGAATACTGCTAAGCTATTTGCGTCTATGGCTTGTGTGTCTCATTTTAAGTAAACTACTTCGATGAAATTCTAATACTACCTTAATCTCTACTTTTAAATATTTAAATCTATGTATTCGATTTAAACATATAACTAAAGAAAACTTTACAAATAAATAAAAACAATCAGCACATATATTTTTTTGGCACTACAATCTGTGCCAGAGGTCGTGGGTTCATTGGCCGTGCAAGACGTCTGCTTCGACGGATATTTTTAAGGCGACATGTCTTAGCATTTTCAACATTCTTAATCTATAATCGGCTAAAATAAAGCGGACGGGTTGGGTTTTTGGAAGTTGTTGTATTTATAAGTTAATTATTTTTCCGAAGCTTTCTACTGATTGTGCATCTTGAGTATTTTTTTCCAATGCCATTAAAAAGTTACTAGTCCTTTTATAAGCTTTAAATTTACTCTGGACTGTAAATGCCGCATTATTAAAAGCATAGCGCAAACAATTTTCAAATGCAATTTTCATTGCACACAGGCGCCAGATTTAAATCCTGACTAATAAGCAGTAAAGGTGCGATATCAGATATAAATGAGTTGGTTGAATTAATTCAGTCGATGATTCAGTCCTCGGTGGGCATTAGAGTGACAATGGGTCTCTGCGATATGCACTAATAATGTTTTCCGGAGACGCTGATAGTAGATAGATAGTTTTTTGGCACTCTACCAGACTTCACGACTCTTTGAATTCCATATAATTCTTATTGTGAATGTGATCGATTGTCGTATGGATGGTGTTTTGTCAAAGATCAATCGAATCAAAGTCACGTTAGTAATAAACTTACTCTTCTGGACCTTGGACCTGAATTTTATCAGCAGAATATACGTAAATAGGGAAATGTATTTATAGGAATTTGTTGAAACAATTACTACGCAATCTGTCCGGAGATGGTAATTTAAGATAACGATTAGCCGAGGCCCGGCGAGTCCAACCATTATCCGTCATTCTAATTGATTTATAACAGTCTTATAATTTGGAGATACAAGCCAGATCTTAGAAAATCATTGGATTAGAGCGCTTATATTACGTGGCTCACGCTGTAATTTTCTATATAACACACTTCATCAGCCAGTAATTGAGATAGATAGCGAAAACAAAAAAAAGAACTTCACCCCAATACAACAAATGGCGTAGGCACTGTACAGAAATAACTATAAATGACTCTGTAAAAGCGCGAACCACATAATAATGGCTCGAGAAAGGTCAACTGCTGATATATTGAGTCATAAATTTATGTTGCCTCTATTACGTGATGTATGAGGGCAGCCTTATATTTTATTGTTGGATCAAGTTAACAAAGACATGATTATCTGAAAAGAGGAATTAGGGCAAAAAATAGGTTTTTGGGGGAGTCGAAGGTGTCGACCGCGATCGATGTGAGTTGCTTGACCCGCCTATTTATATAGCGCCCAGTTTAGAAGTGTAAACAGGCGCATGCGTGTGCTTCACGTTGCGCTCCGCTACAATAAATCTTGGGTCTGGACGTGTGACACATTTCACTGTCAATATACTTCATTGACATCCATTGTACTTACTGGAACTCCTCGTACTTGAACTAGAAGAGAACTGCTTTTAGCAGGCGCCTATGTTGTCAAATTTCAAATGTTGTGTATTTTTTGGCGATATATACAAAATAATATATTTGTATAACACAAACCTCTATACGCAACCAATAACGTGAACCACGCCATTAGGTTACAGATTGAATGGGGTCAATCAAGACGAGAGACGCGGATCGCAAGCCCCTGCACAATAGTTAATTGGTCGTTCGCCTGGATCGCTAATAGGTTACCTGCATTGGTCGGCTGATTAAAGAAATACTGAGCTTTATTCCTAATCATATACATATATCTATTATATTATTATATATATTATACGCTACATTAAATATCTCAAAACTACCAAGTTATACTACATTACATGTAACTTAAATGTTATCTATATAAAAGAAGTAAAACCTAATCTCCCTAGAGAAATCCCGCAAAATCTTTTAGATATACGGATTGAAGCTAAGCTCTTGAAAGGTATTTCCGAGCTGACATCTAGTTGGATTCGGAAAGCCTGTCGCTCAATTATCCCCACCCCAACGCGCTCATATTGATCGCACCGCCGACCCCTCCCCCGTGTCAGCTGATTTGTTCAAGTATAGCATGAAGACTTTATTTTATACAGCCTACGGATTAAATCGATGTTTCTAGGGCCTGTTATACAACGTGACCTCATTAGATTGTATTGACTTAAATTATAGGAAACTCAAAGTTTAATTTCATTTCCTCAAATAGCATGAATTTTATGAATACATAATTTACATCTAATTATTAATAAAATCAATTTTTATTATTTATAAGAGATGCTTTTGAAAATAGCACGAAATAAGAGTGCGGTCAAACAAATGTCGATATATTCACTCGGCTGATAATAAATCCAAGAGCTGAGCTGGTTTTTGATTTTGTAGCATTGTTCCGCAAATAACATTAGAGGAGCACTCCTCAGCCGCTATCTCGGTCGGGCGAGTGAACGACTCTTTATCGTGGTGTGACATCACCATTAAAATAAGTGACCTGTAAACAATTGGCTGATTTCGATAGGAGGAAACCACAAAGCTATTATATATGAATCGTTGTCACCGCTTGTGTATTACTTAACGATTTAAAGGTACTGCTAAAAAGATTAATCGAACATTGATTACTTTGTTATTTATTAGTTTAAAGCTAAAACGCAAGCTTAGTCTTATATACAAAACTAAAGGTGCACTATTATATTTCATCGCACACAAATATATTTGTTCGAAGTACCGATACCGATGACTCGCAATAAAATTTTACTCGTCATAAAATATGTTATTCAACGGAATTTATGTGCAATTAAGCGGACCACTGCATTTCCTGGGCACTCGAGAGTTATACGCTCGCTATTTTGCGACTCCGCTTCGGCAATAACGGCATTCCTGCATCGTGCAGTTCAGCGCTCTCATCGTATGAAGTTGCTATCGAAAACTCATAAAATATTCACCGAAGAAGAGGTCAACAAACTTGGTGATGCAGGCAGCTCCACAGGCGCCCCCGCCCACGATTCTCAACCAGCAAATCCAAAAAGACATTTCAAATTGTACAAAATAAGATTGAAATATTCCAAGACAATACTAAAATGGCAGCGTCGTCGAGAGACATGGTAACACTTTTTTCTCAGTGGCGTCGTGGGTAGACACGTGATAAACACAGACGGGCAAGCCAAATATTATATTAATGCAAATTGTAACAGATTATGAATACTAGTAACATGTGGTTGTTCTTGTAATTCTATTGATATGAATAGAATATAAAGCAGTATCTGTCGGTCGGTTTATATCTGACCGACTGTATAGTTTTATATTTAAATAAAAACATTTTTAACAACTATTAAGTAACTATGTAAAAAGTGATTCTGAAGTCATATTTGTGTACATTCTGCTTGATCACGTAAACACGAGTGGGCAAATTTTACAAGGAAACGCATATATGTAGTTTTGTGGCCGTCTAAAACTGTCAAGAGTGACCGCGGGGGAGTTGTAAACAATCGTTTACGTACCAATGGAACATTAACTATTATCGCATTTAGAATAGAAATAGTGTTGTGTAATGGAAAGTTGCCCAAACAGCAGATAACGCACGCAACTTGCAGGAAGAAACCTGCACTTGTGCACGATGTGCCGTTTAGTTTCAATTGTTTGTAACTGTGTAACTTCCTAATTTGCGGAATATCCTGCGTAGACGCAGAACCACGGTGTGGTACATCAAGTAAAAACTAGACTTCACTTGCCTCTTCTAAGGTTGCTGCTGCCTTATGCGAGCTCTTTTAGCTCTACATTCTCAAATAGAGCGTCTTCTTTTCTATTCCTAAGAAAAATATTACTAACATATTAAGCTGGTCACACCGATTGGATAATAAAAGCTACAAATATAAAATTCCGTTATTCCAAATGCAAATATTTTCTGTGCAACAAATACACGTCACCGTTTGTCACTATCGGAGCAGGATAAGCTCTTTACAGGAAAACAGGCATCTGTTTATCAAGGACTCTTTCCTGCTTGCCATACGTCGGACAAATTAATTTGCAGCCGGATATGACATCGATATTGTTAGCCGCAAATGGTGTACAGTACGTTATAATGGCCATTAAAATTATAAATAAAGTGTTGACGCCATCAATAGACTGTAGTAGTAAATTTGTATTCTGTTCAAAAGTATTTGAAATATTCTCGTTTCCTTGGTTTGATTGAAATATCTGGCTGGCGGCGTTAGGTTCCGCCATCTCAAAAATTTTAAAATGAAACAAAAACTAGACTTCTTTCGTTGTAGTTAAAAGATTTGGTTTGATATTTTTCTTAAAAGTACAAATACATTAAATACATACATTATATATTAAGTACATGTAACTAAAATGGTACAGATTGCAAATGTATGTAATATACAAGGGCGTTGAGCGTAATCAATGGCCGTTATCTGCTAGCTCGTGACTGCAGCACTCATTAAAATTCATCCTAAAAACGCTCGGAATTTAGTTTTTTTTTAATCACTTAACAGATATTTACAATGTAAAATGGTTATGAATAACATTGATAAAAATAATGATAAATCTTCTAAAAAAAGACGCTAACAATATAATTTGATAAGAGAACCTATGGCATAGTGGATAAAACGCTTGAAACGTCAACGGCACGGGTTTGAGTTTTTTTTTTTCTAAAAAGATTCAATTGTTATTGTGGAATTAGTATTTGGCATTATAATCGCGTTAGTTTTCCGTATATTATATATTGTCTTGAAAACGTGGAAAAAATACGTGGACAGGAAAAAGAAGCTCAAATTGCGTTTAGGCAATTGATGATTTTCCTCAAAACTATTTCCGAACAGGAAACATCAAATATCCGCGTTTACGATTCTCGTGAACGTGACCTCGGTGACAATATATTACTTAAATTGTGACTTATAATATAACAATATTAT
Source organism: Heliconius eleuchia (assembly GCA_018230625.1). Taxonomy (NCBI): domain Eukaryota; kingdom Metazoa; phylum Arthropoda; class Insecta; order Lepidoptera; family Nymphalidae; genus Heliconius; species Heliconius eleuchia. Next base: position 7,801 of record DWAP01001211.1, read on the forward strand.
ATAAATATTTTTATAATATAACAATACACATAATACAATCAAGTTCGATATAGGACTCAATACGGTTGTTGTATGTACTCTATAATCTGTATTTTCATTATATTTATAAATAAATTATGTCCCTTTTTCATAAAATATGAATCCAAATCAGACAGTTGACAGACACTCCCAAAAAAAAAAAACAGTAATAAGTCATTTAAAAATAACTCAAAATATATATATGTAATAGATTACCGCCGCGGCGCATGACGGTTGTGGGTACAAATTCCACTCAAGGGAACGAATCATGTTAATTTCCTAGCTCTGGTAACAAGACAAAGTGCGGTGTCGTATATTGAGGAACGCAATGTCTTAACACTACGTTGTTATACGGGGGTACAAAAATACCTTTGACTACTAAATATATTTTTTAAATATATTAATACATAGTAAAAAAAACGTATTTTCACACCATGTTAGGCGTATCTTCATACAAGTACAATACGTAATTAATATTCTAAGAATAATATCTAAACCACACCAGATGGACATTGTGAGCAAATATTTACATGAGCGTAATCGTGACCTTTGAAATGACGTCAACAAGTGCAACTAATTATATACAACTACATATAATGATGATGGACAGGTATCAACGACATGGCCGGGGGCTGTTCCGCGATGATAGGTATTCAGTTACAATGCACACAAACAGCGTAATTAAACAATAAAATTGTAACCTAAACTTAGGAGAGGAAATGGCTTTTTGGATTAGTGTCCAAGAGGCACGGGTTCAAATGCTGCTACTTACGTAAAGGCTTTTGATTTGAAGTTTTATACGTTTTCGAAAAAAATAACATTGTAAGCTTTTTACCCAAAAGGAGCAGCTGTAGTTTGTTGCCGGCTCTGTTCGGCAGAAGTGTCTATGAACCGGTGGAAGCTATAAATTGTTCCGACGATTCAAATGTCTTTATAAAAATCTATTAGATCAAGTAATATTTTGAATTTGAATTGATGACCTTACGCCGTCAAACTAATTGCGTATGTAAATAATAAACAAACTGACAGATAGGAATACGGTTTACAGTATAAGCACTCAATCCTAGTTAAAGTGTTAGAATAATAATTCAAAATATTATGTAATTAACTTAATAGCAATATATAACATTTAGATATCATTATTATTAATAAATAATTTATATTACCTAAGTAATAGCAATTACTTAGATAGTATTTCTAATAAAGAATTTCAATATAATAATCGTATCTAAACATCATAAACATTTGGGGCAATACTATGGAGGCCAGTCTTGGCGCAGCGGCACAAAGTGTGACTGTAAATCCGACTGGTGTCGAGACTGTGGGTTCGATCCCCACTCGAGATGGAATATTTACTTAAATGTATATTTCCATTTCTTCGCTCTGGTGTCGAGACTAAGCACGGCGTTGAGTTCTGCCACTCAACATGCAATGCCTCCAGAATTCGGCAGAAAGTGGGGAACGGAGTGTCTTAACACAATCTGATTTAATTTTTAATTTATGTATTTGCTTAGTACGAATGCCGATGACAGTAGACGAGACGAAAAAGGTACGCAGAGACCGTAACATTTGGCAGTCTGTACTCTCTGGCTACTATTTAGAGTTGAAACGTGAAGGTAAAAAAATAATAGATAAAAACGGACGGACTGATGCATAGATTGTAAGACTCATTTCTTTTTAATAGCAAATCAAAAAAAGCTGACAAAAAAATCATCACCAATGTGCTAGGCTTTCGAAGACATTTCGCAGAGCTCACCGCTGGAATTTGGCGAACATTTGAACACTGACAAGAAGGGCGAGATGCGCCAACACCTCAGGTGAGTGATTGTGCGTGCCGTTATAAATACGTACTGACGCGACGTATTAATAAAGTATCAATTGTTGTTTGACGCCATGTTGATCGTGTGCGATGTCAAGGCCGCCCCGCGTCGCGCCCCGTCTACTTCACATATTATTTTGTAAACAAAAACCCAAAATAACATTATCTTTTGTGCTAATTAAAGGCTCTTATATTGCAGTTTTGGGTAAAGTTACAATTACAAAGGCATTATACTGACTTCCTGCTCTGAACTCCGCGAATATAATTGTTTCAAAATTTTATGTACTGCATAGTTTTTTTTAAATTAACTTCCATATATTAATAAACAAACATCACATAAATTATAAATATCGCCCAAAATAACAAACAAGAATTTAGCATGTTTTGCTGAATATCACTAATACCTACCAACTTTATACCAAATCAATCTAATACAGTGAAAGTTAAATTACGCATAATTTTACATTTACAAGATGAACTTCGTTCTACATTATCTCAGTGGTTATCTTCACAAAGTATAATAATTCTATTTTACTAAAGTAAACATAATTTTTAAGATGCTTGAGCGTTGTTTTTACAACTAGTTTGATCAAGGATTCCCAGTAAAGCTGCCGATGGTCGGCTCATGTGTAGCTTTATTGTTATAATAAAATTATTTGCTTATTTTATCTTACGTGCGCGATAAATACGGAATACATGTGACAAAAGTAAGGCTTTGTACGTGATCGGAATTTTTCTCTGTAAACTGCGCGTGACACGGTCTTCAGCACTGTTTTTTTTTGTTATTTTTATATTTACACTGTATATGAAACAATTTTATAGTAGCTTAAAATGGGCGCCATTTGGCTAATAATAAATATTTTGACATATTGGCACCTAAATCTTGTATTAAATTATGAGCGGCTTAGCGACTGGCGTTTGAGAAATGTTTTCAGTCAAACAAAGATATAAATTTTGTGGCGCATTGTGCCTCGCCTAATTGGCACTGTCTGGTGTGGCCGAGGTCACTAGTTCGATTCTTTTATGTGGTAAATATTACTAGCCTATTTTGAATTAACATTGTATTAGAATAATGTCTTTTTGATCTGAAGAATACTTTCTCCTTATGCCTAAAGAAATCATGTAAAGAAATATAGAGTACTATTTTTTATCTGCGTCTTCGCCCGCATGGTCGAATAGAAATAACTGGAGGCAACTCTGACTGATGTTTAGGTGGTTACATCAAAAACGAGTAATATAACCTGTATCCTTCATCGATAAAGGGTCAATACAACAAGATAATTTTTCATTTCAGGACCAGATGTTCCAGAGATTAACGCGTTTAACCAAACAAATTCTTCAACTCTATAATATTAAATATATAAAAATATAGACAACGTCAAGAAAAATAGCTAGAGTCAAGAAACTGAGTGTGTTTCGCTACGGTCATTCGTCAAGCGTTTCAAAACCATTGTTATTCGATAGTTGACGGAATTTATAATGCCTGGCAGAAACAAAAGGTATAAGAATTCTGACGACGATGTTTGCAATACATGATGTAATTTTTAAGGTAACTTGCTATATGTTTTGTTAAATCTAAAAATACATATACAAGTCTATTTATTATACTATTATAATTATAAAGCTTGAGTTTGTTTGCTAGAACGCGCTAATCTCGGGAACTACTACCACTGATTAATAAAATCTTTTGTATTGGTTATTCCATATATCGAGGAAGATTATAGGATAGTAAAGTATACCTTAGGCCACAAATAATGTGTCATCGCTCTTAGTTATATTCATTTAACCACGGGGGAAAACTCGCTATTCGTCTCGTTACGACATTATAAATGTAAAAGTTTTTTTGTGGATGGATGGATGTTTGTTCACGTAAAAGTTACCACTGAACAGACACTACACTACACACTGTAGTCCAAACTTTACAAGTTTTTGTATTCTTTGGTTATAATATAACAATTGAGTTTAAGCAGAAGCTGCTTGTAGATTGCTAGTAATAAAATGAAAATCTTCAAAAAAAAATCTCCTTAATAAGAATATCTACAAAAGGTTAAAAACTAAGTGATAAAAAGGTAAAACTCCATGTAATCCAGAAATAAAACAGCAAAGAAGCAATTTATCTCACTTGACGTGGATTTGCAGGAATCGTCTGCGGTTTAGGTTTGCTTAACTGAGATTTATAGAGACAGCCAGATGCCGGGGCCCTGAGCGGATCGCTATTTTCGCGCCCTATTTTAACAAGATTTTATAAAATAAGTGTGTTATTAGTAAGATTTTCTTTTAGATTCATCGAATTTAGTGGGAAAGCGGGGAAAGGAAATCTTGGGATATCAGTTATTTCTTACATTTTTTTTGTTCTCCCAAAAGTTACGTCTCCGATCTTAATGCGAATGGTATTCCAATGTGAGACATGCTTTGTAAGCATAGATCAAGTTTGTTCATTTGTACCATAAGTCATATCTCATATTTTATAAAATCTAATAAAACGAGAGAAAATCCAATAAAAAAAATACAAATGACCTACTTTTCGTTTATTAGGTTATACGTAATGCAATTCAATCAACCTTAACTTAAAATACTAACATTTTTGAAATTGCCTTTCAATCAAAAACTGTCGCTTAACACCATTTAACAAAGCCGGACAGTCCTAGCGAGAAAAATGTTTAAAACGATTACAATGTACATTTCTCTGCAGCTAGGATTAGTTCATAAAATATGGCGACATCGATCGATTATCGCGCGCCATAAACGCGAGTCGACAGATAACACTTCGAATAATGATAATGCTCCATTTACCTAATGTTGTTAGTCAGGTTCATAATTACTAACTTGAAAATCTATATTATTAAACTTAAATGGTAATTTTTGGATCTTTTGAATCTTCGATTGGTAATTTTTCTTCTACAAATCGTAACAAATTATTTTTCGAGACATTGCGTGTTGAGTAGCGGAACTCGACGCCGCTCTTCGTCTACCAGAGAGGGGACATTCCCCCGAGTGGGGATCGAACTCATAATGTCATCGACGGCCTGGACTATGAATTCTTATAAAAATATAAAAATATATAGAGATTGGATCTAATCCAAACTTGCTTTCTAAAATCAAGTAAGATTCGATTACGACTAAAAGTAAAGAATTATTTTTCAAAGTGGTGAATTATTTTTCAACTTAATTTAGAACAGTACAAATCAATAAATATAATAAATATTTAAACGTCCATGAATCAATTACAGCACGCCACTAAGCATCCACGTGTACATTCGACGTGTGATAAAAAAATGTAATCATAAATTATAATAATCAGATGTATGACGCCGTCGCAACACAGTGAGAAGTGACAGGCTGCATGGGATAGTTGCCAGTTTGGGTTCCGACAAAGCTGATGATACGCGTATAAGGAAAAATTTATAATAAATTTAAAATGACTATGTAAGTAAGATAAGTAACTTTATGAAAAGCTTCAATATTTTAAAAATTTTATATTTTCATGACTAGTCTAGAGCACAACATAAAAACAAATACTCAAAAAAATTTTTACAGACCACGTGTTCCATACTAGAATGATGATTTTTGGTTAACTTTCACACAAGAACTACTTAATGGACTTACGATTAACCTTTACGCGAAATGTAGCTTATAACAGAATAACACATAGGCTACAAATTGAGAAAATAAAAATGTATAATTTGGCTATGATATATCAAGTTAAACTTACCGTCCGCATCAACCTCGTTGATCATGTCCTGTAGTTCAGCCTCTGTGGGGTTCTGTCCTAGCGAGCGCATCACGGTGCCCAATTCTTTGGTGGTGATGGTGCCGTCGCCATCTTTGTCGAACAGTGAAAACGCCTCCTTGAACTCCGCGATCTGTTCTTCTGTCAGCTGATCCGCCTGCAAAATGCCGTGTTACTAGTTAAAGTTAAGCCTAGAGGGGTTAATATTCACGAGAATCATTTATTTTATTTTTTTACAAAATACGTCGTAAAATTGCGATAAAACGCTTGCAATACAGCACAAAAACCTTTGAAAAAGACAGAGGCCACTGTAAAAAGTTCTAACCCATACAGTTAAAATTAGATGTAAATAGTTTATTATTCACTAATTTGTTGAAAACATCCGACAAAACAAGACATCCGACGCATTACGACCAAACGACATAATTTTAAAAAATCTTCCCAAAGAAAAAAGTACTAAAAAATAGTTTCTTTTTCTAAACAAAAAAAAGACCACCTACCACTGTGACCACCATTTTGAGTGTTATACAACAGTCTTAGACGGAGTCAGGACAATTAGTGAGACACTCCGACTTGGGTGATAAGATTAGAAGTTAAGATAACGAGGTAATTACTGTTTAGTTTGCCTACGTCACACTGCGGACCACTCGAGATAAGGGTGTGATAGTGAGTACTGCAGAATTACAATAAATAATATCAAATGATAAAATGTTTTATTATTACATGTGTATGTTGAGATCGTTGTGGCGCAGTGTGGGTTCGTTCCCCGCTTGATGGCAGGATATTTCAATGATTATTATATTTTTCACGAATGAATTCAGCCACACAAAACGCATTGACTCGAAAATTAGGCCCGAAAGTGGGGAATTGAGTGACTTAACACTACCGTCTTCTATCTACTCTGCCGTGCGGGAAAAAGCGTAAATTTACTTTTTTATTATATATATTGTAAGTTATCGGCCTTTTTAAATTCTTCCGTTATTGGTAAATAATATTTTTATCAATTGTTTATTAAAATTAATGGGCTGTAATATAATCTCTTTAACTTAAAATCTGTATTAGAATTGTAACTATAAAGTATATTAAATATTATAAGACTTAAGCCTTATAATTTTGTACATACATCATCATCATATCCTAAAGATAATACTCAAATGCCTTTTGAGTATTATCTTTAGGATATGATGATGATGTATGTACAAACTAAGTTATAACCATAATTTATATTATATTTTTCCTTTTTATTGAAGTTTTTTTTTCAACCTCACACTGTGTACATAGGAGTGTAGGCAGAAAAACCCTAGTGTTAAGACACTCTATTTCCCACTTACCTGTTAACTTTCGAAAATTTGAATAGCAGCATAATAGAAGTCAACACTTCAATTATAACCAGAGTCACAAAATGGAAGAAATTCATACCCCAGTGGGAATTGAACACAAACGTCGCAACTGACGCTATGTAGGTGTTCCATGATAGCCTTTATTAAAAATAATAATTTTAACTGTGGGAATCGAACACACAAACTTCGCAACTGACGCTATGTAGGTGTTCCATGACAGCCTTTATTAAAAATAATAATTTTAACTAATTCAATAAATTATTTTACATATATTGTAATCTACAGACATGGATTATAAAATACTCAATAATAAAAATACCAAACCGATAATTAATTGTGATTAGAGTATTCAAACTAGATATACTGTTATCAATATATCAATCTTCATTGCTATATTAAATATATGTACAGTCATTTTTATTATTGGAACTCTTTTTATTTGACTTGAGATACCCTGTAGTAGGAGTCCCACATGTAGCAGGATAGACAAAGGATATCTATTGTTAAGATACTCCATTACCCCATTTTCAGCCTAATTATACTGATTTAAAACATTGAGTGTTGAGTGGTGAACACAACCAACAGCCTTTATACCAGAGCAAGGAAATAAAAATAATTCACTCCCCCAAGTGAGAATTGAACCCATTAATATAGCATTTCCAGCCTGATTCTGTCTAACTGCCCTACTTCAATTAAATGTATGTGGTAAATACAGTTTATACATGATAAGTTTTTTTTTATTTATTTTCTTCATAAAATTCTTGAAAATCACTACATTTATACACATTTTTTTGATATATCTGATATCAATGAGAACAAAGATTGAATATTATTCCGCTCAACATTCAATTTAGGAATGAAAAAAAAATGTTACAAGATTTTGTGTTAAGTCAAAATATTCAAAATTCCACATATAAAATATATATTACAACAAATTAATTTCTAAACAGAATAATTTAAATTATATTTAAAAATATTATGACACATTTCAACAGTAAATTGATCTACCTTACAATTATTAACCGTTAACTTAATTCACTTAATTTTTCTATTCTATTATAAAAACTCTTCAGTTATAAAATATCATTTTCAACAGAACAATAAATAGTTAATGAGAAACATGTACTTTTGTAAAATCATTTCCAATAATCAATGAGACCTTTTTAATAAAGAATTTCTAGTAGCCACAGCAACATGTGTGTCAAGTACATACCTTTGGAGTGGAGTCCAGTTATTTAGTAATAATTTAGTATTAAAAAATATAAATTATTTAGTATTAAATAATGATTTATTCTTGTATAGAAATAATTGATAAAAAAAATATCCTAAATAATACTAGGATTTAAGATAAAATAAAGATTATATATTTCAGTCATTAGTTATTTTTAAAATAAATACTAAAATTGAAAATACTTATTTATTCTCATAGGAACGTTAACTTTGAATTAAAGCAATGTTAATTCAAAGGTCTAAAAAAATTGTTACTATATAAATTGCATACAATATAAAGTAATGTTATTAGGGGTACCTGAACAATACATTTCTAGATCCGGTTTTTTCTTTTTAAATTTTTTATATATTTAAAAGGGCAAGCAGCTGCTTTTAAAATAACTTATTAAAGCTTGGGGAGATATTGCGAAAAGATTGTATTGTAAAATTCTTGAGCATATACTACTATGTTCAAATAACTGCCAATCCTTTTTTTAGTAAGACTTACCTTTGTTTCTTTCGTATATTATATTTTTGCACTACCCCAAAATCGCGAAATAAAAACCATAACGTTCAAATTCTTATTTGAATTTGATACAGCATCGGGAATAACACTGGCTTTCAGCAAAGACAATAAGACATACCATGGTGGCCACCGTCTGCTACTTTTCGAGGAAAGCTAACGGA
>DWAP01001212.1:0-16603 GCA_018230625.1 Heliconius eleuchia
AATATACGCGATTAATCCGGTAAAAATAGTTTCATTTATAATGTGTAATAATCGTAAAAATCAAAGAACTTATTATATATTCCTTGCTTAGCTAGGCTAAGCAGATTGAGTTCTACACTAAACTAACTTGTATAAATTTACATCTTTTTAGTAGATAGATATATTACAAAAACTTTTTTTTTATTGTTTTTTTTAGTTATCTAAAAAATCTATATAATCAGTAGTCAATAATCTCGTTATATAAAATATATTATGTATAGATGGTTCAAATCGGAAAAATAAGCCTCGAGTCAAATTGAGTTGGAACACACGTGACTCGAGTTAAGCTACTAGAAAAAAATACTGTAACATACAGGTGGAAGGGTCAGCACTCCTTTTACGGGAACAGCATATAGGGTAAAATATTTTAAACCTATACCTAAAGAAATTAATCAAAGGAGGTATCTCAACAGTTTAGACGTAGGATTTATTTTCAGTTCACGAGTTTATCCATACCTGCATTAAAGTGATGCTAACAAAACCCATCAATATGATGTTAACAGACTTTACCAGTTATATCAACGATATTGTTTAAACCAAAGAGATACAGTAGCCATACTTTCTAGAAATTATTATAAAGTTCAAACTAAAATTAACTCGAGATAATCCTAACTCGAGTTGACTCATGATTAGGTCAATCTGTCAAATTGGTATATGCCAGTTGTCAATGTAAGTATACCATATATTTTGGTAACCTATTCAAGTATTCAGTGAATAGATTTGTAATAATTTTAAATTAGTTCTCCTTGTGAAGTTTCACATAATAATATTGAAATGTCTAGATTATTGACAGCAATTTTTCAACCTTTAAAGTAAGAAATTAACAATAGCTCACGTATATTCGTATAAATTAGAAATATTAAGAAATTAATTTTATTTCTCAGATGTATGAGCCAATCTTTACGATCTACAACACTCGTATCTACTACAGAAAAGAACACCTTAGCTACGACGGAATCTCCATTACTATCATTTGTTAGGTCAAAAGTACGTTGTTATTTTCCTCGACCAAATGAAGTAAGAAGAGTTCGTCGTCATGGTTGGAAAACTAGGATGTCCACACCTAACGGTCGGAAAGTAATCATGAGGCGGCTATTAAAAGGTCGTTTTGTTTTATCCCATTAATTTGATATTTTTGATTAATATTTTCTATTAGGATTAGGATATAATAAATTATAGACACAATATAAAATTATCTCTTTTATTTCAACTTAGTAAATCAACTATTTATTTCTTAATTTCTAATGCAACAAAGTTATACACATACCTAATGGAACATTTGTTATATAAAATGAAAACTGTATTTAAAATATAAAAAGTGATTTTTATTTGGTAAATAAGAAATTGAGGCATTAACAAATCATGTTAAAAATTTCTAATTAAATAAATATTTTGGTTGTGATGGAGCTGAATCTTCAGAGGTTGGAGATGTGGGTTTGAGAAGGTTAGACATCTCTGATGCTACAAAACTTGTAAATTTTATTATTGCTAAATGAGCGGCAAGTTGCAATATTAAGGCACCAAACCCTTTATATAGACCACCTACACCCTCTTTAGCAATGGTTGTATTGTAACAATCTATGAAACCTTCATACCCAGTGAGAATAGGAGTCACTGATGTCCCTGTATCCAGATTGTCAATTATAGTTCTTGTTCCCTGCAAAAATATGTTATTTAAAATAATTTGGTAAAAAAATTAGTCATGAGTGATTGTGATGCCATATTGGGGTAGTTGGATGTTGTTTGACTGTAAAACACAATAATTAAAAATAATATAATGGCTGAAATTCAGGGATTTAGAAGAATCAATCTTTTTTATCAGTTGATATTAGGTTTTCTGGGGTATTAAAAAGATATCACAATTATTTATTAAGATTGTGAAAGAAATATAGGAATATTCCTCGAGAAGGGTTGTGTGCATAATTCTTTTTATTCTTGCAATCTCCACATTTTCCATGATTTAAACCGTTACATGCAAAAATACAATAAACTCAAATTGGAAACTCTAAGTTAATCTATTACTTACCTGTATATGAAGTCTGTGAATAATAGTTTCAATTGGATAAAATAATATCTCCATAGTAATAAATGAGAAAATATTTGCTTTTAGATTCATATCTTCAATTATAGGATTTTGTGTATTTTTAAAATAGTTTTCATTATATGAATCACTTAGTTCATGTCTATGGCGCTGTTGAAAACGTAAAACTCTTACTGTTATACTTTTTAACAGCATGCTGAAAATAAATAATCAATAATATAAATCAATTTATTTGATATCATTACTTATCTCCCTATATTTGATATACTTAATAACTATATGTATATTGGAGCTGTTGTGGTGCAGTAGCACAGCGTGTGACTGTAAACACAATGTTTGCGGGATCATTTCCTACTCAAGGAATGACATTTTCATTTCTGTGCTCTAGTAACACAAGGTAAAATGCAGTATTCAGTTCTGCTTTACAACTGGCAATTTTTGATCAATGTCTTAACATAAAGTCATCTGCATACATGCATGAAGCTAAAATATACATGTATATATACAATGGTTTTACTTACTGAGCAAAATATTTTGAGATTCCAAGACCAATAGATGGCATTACAATAGCCCATATGGGCAACATTCTGCCACGGCTCGGAGTACCCCATTCCAAAATTCTAACAAAACCTTCTCTAAAAACATCCAGAATTGCTGGTTTATCACTAGCAATATCACTTTGTACAGTTTCTACAAGACTTGCTGAGTAAAATGGAGTAACAATAGCTAAACTTATGCTGAAAAATATTACACAAATAAAATAACAAATATATGTATAGTAGTGCTGGGCCAAAAAAAAATTAAGGTGTACCATTTTAAAGATAGATGTTGAAGAAATTGTAAGACTGAACCACATTTTCCAAGTTCCCTGTAAAATAAAAATATAAACCAAACTAGTATTCCAGATACTTTTTAGAAAATGTACAAAAAAAATAATATATCAGGATTTAAATAGAAAACCTGCTACATTAAAATTTTTATATTATAATATAAATTAAAATTTTTATATTTCTCTCAGCTGTATCCCGCATGTAGCAGGGTAAGCAGAGGGAGACTAATGTTAAGATACTGCACTAGCGACTTTTCGCTTCGCTTTCGCTTTTTGCTATATACTGAAGGCATCATGTTGAGTGGCGGATTTCGACGCGCTTTGCCTTGACATCAGAGCAAAATATTGAATATTTTATGACGTTTGTGAACCTGCGCCAAGACAGGCGTTTTTTACTAAAAACATATAATTTTTACATTTTTTTCAAAAAAAGTATTTTTTCCTAAGTGTAGAGTTATAAGTAAACTCGTTAAATAAGGACCGTGTATGATTGTCAAGATATTTATATCACTGAGGGAGGCAGCTTAATGTTGCAGAAACTGGGCATTGTCTGAAAAAAGAGTGAGATATTTTGAGGCCAGTTGTGACTCCTTTTGATTTATTCTCGAGGACTTAAATATTTGATATTTTAATTTTTTAATTTTCTGGTAATAAAGCAAAGCGCGGTGTTAAGTTCCACCACTCAATATGTAGTGGCTCCAGAATTCGTCGGATAGTGGGGAATGGAAAAATGGTCTTAATGGGAATGGTGTCTTAACACTAGGTTCCTAGGTCTATCTAGGTTCTAGGTCCCTAAAAAAATTCTATAAATATTTATACTTAGGCCATCCAGTTCCTTTTGATATAACATCTTCAACAGCCAAGTTAAGTCCTTTTACTATGCATGTGGAACCAATTCCCTTCCACAGTGTAGTAAAATCCTGTCGTCTATGAAGTCTGACCACAACTGGCAATAATGTGTAGGGTACTATATGGTAGTTTCTCAGGCTATTATGAACCTAAATAACAAAGTTTAAGGTATACATATTTTTTTTGTCCATTCATGTAATATTTTGTAGCTTATTCATTAATGATAGATAAATAGATAAAAGAAATGTTTGATAAATTAATACAATATACTTTTATAGCATGCCTTGGATAGAGACCATAATGGAACAGAAATTGTTTTCCCTCAATTAAAGGTATTATTTTAGAAATTTAAAAGGATTCTTTATGTAATAATTAAACATTTAAGTTACAAATTGTATGTGTAATGCATCAACTTGTAACATCTCATGGTACTTTAACTTTTTTTGTTTCACAACATACTGGTGTGTGTTAGAAACTAGCTTCTTTGCACTCTCTTTGTTACCAGAGTGTGTAAATGAAAATAATTCATTACCTTGAGTAGGGTTTAACCTCACAACAATTATATTTACAATAAAAAACTGGCTGTCAACAATAACCTTACAAATCTGCTAAAAATAAAATATGAGGATATAGGAAATGAAGGATTTTAACAAGAATAAAAACCTAGTATTGAATTATTTATTTATACAAACCTGACATTGTCTTCTTAGCACAATAAATGGATGACTCAACAAATTTTCTGTTATAAGACTAGCTACACTTATCGCTGTAGTAACGTAGGTACTAGGTTCTGTAATCAAAAATATGATTTTAGTGAATTAGGTAATATGACATTAAATTCAATGAAAAATAACAAAAATAATAATCTTTTTATTTTAGTATTTATATATTATAGTATTACTATAAAAAATATAATATAAAGTTCTTTGAAATGAAATGTTTTTTCTAAATTATATTATAACTACATACCTTCTTCTGGGACGTCATCTGTTACCAAAGGTGGTCCTTGATACTCTTCAGTTAGGGGGGTGTGATATCCATATATTTGTTGATATCGAGTATCATATAGATCATTTGTTTCCCTGTTGGGATCTAAACCGAAAGGGCGATTATAGCCACTATAATCTCCAAAACCAGCCATATTTTATAATTATCTAATACTTGCTCATTCTTGCTTAGTGACTTTAATGTAATAATAAAACACACACTCAACTTGCACTTATGTAGTTCTAAAACATAGAAAATATGAGAACAATATATGTAACAATAAATTTATTTATAATAAAATGAAAAAAGATACAGTGTAGAAAAACTAGCAAGTACGAACAGTGCGAGCTGTCAATCGTACATTTTTGACACAAGTCAAATTTACATTTCATGTTCCGTAGTCATACTCACAGAATACATATACCCAATACCCAAACGGTATATGTATTACACCGTATACGGTTAATACAAAGCGACAACCCCTTCTGTTAGACAATACTTTCCCTCAAGAGAGACAAAGCGCTATGTCTGGACCTTATAACGTGAGAAATGCTGAGAACAGACACAACGATATCTAACTAACTCTCCTATCTGGAAGATCTGGATCACTGAAAAGATCCCGGGTGGCTGGAACAAGGGTATCTTAATTGTGCCGAAGAGAGATGAGCTCAGCCAGTGCAGTAACTGAAGAGAAATTACAGTATTATCTGTGCCATTGAAGTTCTCTACAAAATACTTTTGCATTGCAATACAAAATACTATACTTGTAAGGTGGAGCACGATAGCCTCATTTTAGGAGACATCGTAATATCATGGTTGAAGTGGAAGTCAGGCAGGTTAGGCTCTCTATTTTCACCTCAGCTGTTTCTTATCGTTATTAACAATACAGAGAACAAGTGGCAGCGAACGCCGCGGTATGAACTGGAAGTAGGCCGAAACCTAGGATGCTCTAGACTATGCTGATGACCTGTGCCTGCTCAGCCACAAGCACATGCAAACCAAACTAGACGATTTACAGCGTGAGGCTCTTAACGAAGTTCTGAAAATTAACGCTCGGACGACCCAGGAAATGCGTACGTATTAAATGAACTCAACATTACTTTTACTGGGCTGCAGTTCATCTACTTTGGTAGCATCGTGTCGTAGACTGGAGGAACAGAAAAGGACGTCACTTCTAGGATAGTCAAAACCCGAGTGACCTTCACGCATCTACGGCCCGTGCGGCGGTCCAGAAAGTTGACCCAAAGAGTAAAATTAAAAAAAAAACATTGTAACGTCAAGTTTGTGCTGCCGTACGGGTACGAGCCGTGGAGACTAAAGAACTACTCGGTATCTACTATCGCACTTGCAACTTAAGTAAATACTACCTTACTAGCAAGTATAGTCTGCGCGTACCAGAGCGCGTAACATACGTCCCCTAGGACATAGGACAATAAACGACGGTACTGCTCAAAACTATAATGCAGTGGATTATAGTATAAATGCACAGAACGAATAAAATATTTAAGACATATAAATTATATACTTGTATACAAAATATAATTGAAAGAGACTGTAGGGAAAATATTTTTTTTATATAAACGAGCTCCAATTTTAATTAAAAAATAATAATTCAAAGTTCACAGAAAAATATATATTTAAAACTTATACTTGTAGTTTATTCGTAGAAAATGAGTGCATAGGTTCGAAAATTTAATTTGCTAACTTTTATATAAGCTTTACTTCCGGTTCACCAACAATCATGAAATACAGTATTGATACGGTAAGTGAATCTTGTTTGTATACGAGTGGTTTTTTAAATCCATCTATTGTATACCAAAGAAATTGTACTTTGAATTAAAATATTCTTTCTTTTTTATTTATTTCTGTACTCTTAAGATTTTTTGTTAATTCTAAACTAAGACCCGGTTCCGCATCCACATTCACGGTTACTTATCTTCAAAAATGTGCTTTAATTAATCAAAAATTTTATAATGTCAAAAAGTCCGCATCCGTACATCCTTGTTATATATTAAATGTCAACATTATTGCATTTGAAATCTGGCATTAGTTCTGGCCTTAGTTCTAGTTAGTAAATATATTTTCTTACAAATCTTTTTTTTGATTTTTCAAATATATTTAAGTACAGACATTTAGTATTTATAGTATTAAATGTTTTCATAACAATTCATATTTTTTCTGAAGAAGCGATATTTATTCGCTCTTTTAATAAAGATTCTAAAATTTTGTATATTAATTATAATTTTATGTTCAGCTCCCTCTAGTGCCGAGAAGAAAAATACAGTAGCTACTTTGTAGGCTTAGTACATATTTATACCGCTGTAGTTTAAGACGCATGATCAATTTTCTGTCTGTCCCTATCGTTTGTAAAGATTTCTCACGGTCAGCGAACGACTATCGATTTAAAATATATAGGACAAAAGTCCTATAGCTTAAAAATGTGGACTTAAGTTTAAGTTGAATTTGTGAAAATATACAAATAAAATGTTTAATAAGGCGGTGTTGTGCTTGTCGACCTTACACTTTTATAGTAAGTGGGAATTATCCTGGTACATATAATATAATAATCTGTCAGGCATTAAGAAACTGATTAATTTGTTTGCCTCGGTGTTATAGGTGTAGCGGCACAGGGTGAGTGCACGGATTTACGAGGTACAATAATTTCAAGTGGACTGCATTATGTACCAGGGCCGGATACTTGCACGTTATGCATTTGTGACAATGGCATGCCTAAAGTATGTAAGGCGGTATTATGTTCACCACCCCAAGTAAGTTATTTATTATACATTCTTTATTGTTTCAAAAATAAATTATATATTTCTTTGCCAATCCATAATTTACTAGAGATATTAGATTCTAATAAGATTCTTAATTTTATTTCAAATAAATTGTTGACTTTATAAGTCTCTACATAGTATTAAATATATATGCCTATTATAAAAAATCTTTTAATCTATAAATAAACTGTGTTAAAAATACTAATAATAGCACCTAATAATGTTGAAATGTTTCTGTAAATATCAATAAGTAGAATAGAAGTAATAATGATTATGACGTGATAATTAAGTTAATCATTTTAAAAATAAACACTTGAAGCAAACTATTTATTATGCATATATTATCACATTTTATATGTATTGTTTCACAATGAATGCATGACTCCCATGTGAGTTAGGTAAGGCTTAATGTGACAATTTTTGCGGATGGCTAGGCAGGTTTTTAATTTTTTTATCATCCTGACCTAAATCAATACAAAATGCATTTAAAATAAATATGAAATCAAAGACAATGTCACGTAAAATTTCATAAATATATTTGAAAAAAATAATTAAATCAGCATCAACTTTGGAACCTAGTGTTAAGACACTCCATTCTTTCCTTTCCTTTCCTTAAAATTCTGGAGATCTCAGCACCACGCATTACCTTGACACCAGAGCAAAGAAAGTAAAATATAAATGTAAATAAATATTTTATTTCTTGAGTGGGGAGCATAACCAGTTGTGTTTACAGTCACACTGTGCCTCAATAAATATGTATAAGAACTAGAAATTAATATGGATTATTTATAATTGCTTGTAAGGAAATTTAATTTATTATTTTTTCCAGTTACATGTGTTGTCTTGCATGGCAGAGTAGACAGTGAACCTAAAAATATTTAAATGTACACATTTAATAATTACTCCTTTTCTCTAAGTGGTAATTAAAATCTCAATATGTCAAAGCCTTTACAAACATACAGTGACTTACTGAACCACAACAACATCGTTATAAACATAAATAAATTGTTTATAAATAATTACAGGATTGCAGATCATTTCGTGTAGGTAACACATGTTGCGATTTCATCTGTCTCGATGATGTAGTGAAGCCGGCAGAGGGAGTCGAGGCTAATGTTCGTGTTGCTGCGGGTGGTGCTGCTGCTGTTGTATTGTTGACCGTAGCGCTCGTTGTATACAGAGTTAGGAAACAGAAACGACGTAGACCACCGCATACTGAGGATCAACGAAGTTTGACAAGCATTGGGTAATATTATTTTTACATCTTCTCTTTTTGGCACATGGTAAGTCCACCTTAAGTCCACCAGTTGTAAGACATTGCATGTTGTCCGTGTAGAGCTTAGTCTAAGATGGGAAAACGAAAAAAAGGAATAAAGATAACAATTCCTATGAGTGGGCTTCAAACCCGCTACCGTCACATACAGTTGAACACTGTCGCACTCTGCCACAATAGGTCGTAGTAAATCGGCAATACAATAATTACAGTTTTTTTTTGTTTTTGTTTTTTTTTGTTTTTGTTTTTTTTATGTATATTTTCTATTTTATAATTTACTATTTGCTCAATACAAATTAATAATTACTAAAAACAAAACAAACAAAAATTACTAATTCATTAAAATATAAATGACTCTAAACTATATCTACGAGTAGTCTCATATACATATATGTTGAGAATTAAACAAAACTAATATTATAACTACTAAAGGTAATGGAAGTATAATTGAAGACAATATTTATATATCTATTTGCCGTTTGAAATCGTTTAGTTTTGGAGTTACTACACTGACGACGTCATATTTTTAACGATAAATACTGTTACAAAGTAGCTTGAACTCACTGTACTACATGCCTTTTGGAAACCGTCCAAGAGGCGCGAGTTAAATCCGACGTTCAAATTTTTGTTTTCTAAAACGGTATATTTCTTTCCTTTGGGTGGAATAACATTTTATTATTTTGTTCTTTTTTAGCTTCTAGGAGGGTCCTGTATCTAGGTGGGTATGCAGAGTGAACCAAGCGTTAAGACACTTTATTTCCTATTTTCCGCCCAATCGTGACATTGCGTGTAGAGTTGCGGAACTCAACGCCACATTTTGTCTTGCTACCAGTGCGCGGAAATGAAAAACATGTCACGCTAAAAATAAAACTCATTTTTCAGTTACATAAGCGGCAGTATGGGCTACATGGGCGGGAGCTGTGAAACAGCGCCAATGGGGGCTTGGAAGCCTCCAAGCAATTATTTACCAAGGGGCGAAGCTCCACCGCCTTATGAGGAGGCTATGGCGCAGTGCCGGTCTGACCCTATGCGGTAATTATATAGGATTATATTAAATATGTGATGACTGATCACCAAAGTGCATCAAACTTGCATCTTTTTGTTTGCGTCGGAAAATGTGACAGAAATATAGTAAAAACTTATAAAAATCTATCTTTGTATAAGGCGATTATTTTATGTTTTAACAATATTAACGGTAAAATGAAGAAAAAAACTTTTTGAATCTAAAAAAAAATATTTCTTTCTTAAGCGTGGAATAACACTAAAGATAATTGTAAAGAATTCTAAAGAATTAGTATTGGGTGGCAGAAAGTAAAAAATTCTCTACAGTGCTTAATTCTTACAACATAAATCAGGTGTAACAAGTGTATAAGAATTTAGATTAGCTTGATCGAACATATCGCTTACTTATTGGTCAGAGTACTTGGAACGTTTCCAACAAGCGCGGGTTCGAATTTTTAAGTTCTCTAAAAAGTATTTTTGTTAGTTAAGTTTGGAATAACTTAAAAATTTGAAATATAAAATAAAATTCCAGCGTAACAAACGAGACGTCGTTCCACCGTTCATATCCGACAGCGGACGCGCGCGACGACATGTGCGCGTCGCACGCTTACGTTAACATACCACGACCGATAGCTCAGGTAAAATTAACTTAAAATTCAATTTATTTATATAATAATGTATATTTTGTGTTTTTGTGTTTAAATTATATGATTTATATCTCTCGCTTTCAATAGTATCTGAAAAATCATCATCATACCAGCTCTTTTTTTTCAGCTTCACGCTGTATCCCGCACACAGCAGCGTAGGCAGAGGGAACTTAGTGTTAAGACACTCCGTTCCCCACTTTCTGCCGATATCTGGAGGCATTGCGTGTTGAGTGGCAGAATTCAACGCCGCGCTTTACCTCGACACCATAGCGAAGAAATGAAAATATATATATTTAAGTAAATATTTCATCTCCTCAAGTGGAGATCGAACCCACAACCAGTCGATTTTACACCACACTTAGTGCCCCTGCGCTACGACTGGCCTCAATCTAGCTTATTCCAGCTTGAAGCTTACCCGGCTTAGAATAGGATCACCTGGTACTGATGGTGTTGTAAGAGGCGACTATAATACGTGTGGAAGAGTGACATCGTCAACAATGGTAAGACGCATGGGCAGACTCGACTGGATTTGTAGGCAATGCGGGGCCCCGACGAACAACCCCCAACCCCCTCCCCTGTAATATGATAGGGGCACTGAGAGATGCTCTACCCCAGAAGGGTACCAGCAAATCGACGACTCGAATTTACGAAAATTTAGTACATTTAAAAAAATAACTTATAAATAAAATCCTAGGAGACCAAGAAATACATAATTGTCCGAGTACTGTAATCATATAAGAATATATACACAAGTGCAAAGAGTCAATACCTCTCACACTTCTATTTCTACAGCAAATAAATTACCCCTAAATCTATTCCTGGTCAGTTCGTTTCAATCTATTGGACCCTTAAAATCTCGATCCTGTCAGCGTTACACGCTTCAGGCTTCTAGAGTAAGGATAATATCCAGTTTGAAGGATGAAATACCTTAATCCTCAGATATTTCCTTGACTTTTGTACTGTTTGCTATAACATGATTCGAACTAGGATTGGATACTATAATTCTATTGTCTTGTATTATCACCTGATCTTTGTGTTTTTGCTAATTTTCATGATGATAATAAACTAATGTGTGTGTGTTTATGTGTGTAAATTTTATTCAATTACACACATACATATATTCAGTTCGGTCTAATAGTAGTGTGTTAATAATTCGATGGTCTTGTTGTGTTTTGGCAAGAGTCTTTCTGCACCGGTAGTGCATTCAATTTCCACCAAATATTGTGAGTGTAAGTAAAAAGTTGAAAACTGTTTTTTTTTGAGTTGCTATGCGCCACAGGCTTTGGTCGTCTGTGCCTTTCTTGTTCCTGGATTTTTTGATTAAATAATGGTTCTTGTGAAGTAAATATTGATCGGTCTATCATCGGTATTTAAAAAAAAACCAAAAATAGAGAGCCCATCCAATGATTATTATCCTAATATTTAGGTTGGTCGTCGGTGGTCGTTGATCATGATGATTATGGTGCAGATAGCGTTGGTTTTGTCGTATGCTTATTTTTCCTCATTTTTATACGAAATAGCCATTTTGATGTTGTATTCCACTATATCAGTTGCGGAACCTTTATTGGACCAGGTACAGGAATCTGTTGGGATGGAAACTACGCTTGTATCCCGAGCTTCTCAGGGAGTGAGTCGTTTGTTGGGCTGAGTAGATTTCGTCATAAACTCCGTTCGGCATGTATGTCACATCCAGTGGACATCCAGAGGATTTCGCTGGTTTTTCCCACAGAATAACATATTGGAATACCTGATTCCAATTTGTTATTGTCGTATTTAGTGGTTTTCTCTTCTGTTGTTGAAATGTTTAAAGAAATTAAATTACTTTGATATAAGTTAATTTCTATTTTAATATGTTTGACCAGTTACTTCTAAAGTTGTAAAGTAAGTTAAAATTTTATGTATTCTTGTTTCAGATCGCTAACACGCAGAACTGTTACAATGCGCCACTTCTACAGCCAGTTCACGCTGAAGCGACCGTCATGCCACACCCTTTGGCACAGAATAGTCAGTATATTACTTTTTTTTCGAAAGAAAGAGTAGTTTTTTTCTTAGAACCTCGAGATCCGATATCTCCGCTTTCTACCCCAATTCGAGCATTGCGTGAAATGAATAATTATTAAGTAAATGTATAATGAAATAAATAATTATTAAGTAAAAATATAATTATTAAGTAACTTTATATCGATGCCGACGTGATCAGCTGGCATAAGGGTGGGACTGTAAGCGTGATGGTTGTGGGTTCGATTTCCATTTAAGGTAATGAAATATTTAATATTTTTATTTTCTCGCTCTGCAAAGTGTGGTGTTGAGTTTCGGCATTGAACACCATTGCCACTTTATGCAGGATACAGTGTAAAGCTAAAAAAGTTTATATATTTAAGACACACAATGAAAACGTATATGAATTATAACCCTATCCTATATATTTTAAATTAAACTCGTTAAGAGCATTAAAAAAATTTTTAAAAAATTGTATTAGGCTTTTATAGAGTACTTAAAACTGTGGTTTCATTTAAAGTGGTGCTGACACTTCCACCCTATATATAGTACAATATATTTTTAACACCCGTTATTTCCGTAGTCCACCCAAATTCATAGACGATTACAAATGTTAAATCCATTTTAATATGTAATTATCCCAGTGTCGGGCAACAGCGCGGGCGGCGCGCGGCTGACGGGGTCGCTGGGCGCCATCAGCGCGCGCCTCAGCGTGCCGCGCGACGAGCACGAGCGGCCGCACAACGTGCCCGGCTTCTACACCACGCACACCGCGCTGTGAGTTGCACTAGCCCCCGCGTGCACCCGTACCATACGTGTGTATGAAATTAACTACAAATATAAATTTTTATGAGGTTTTTCTGTGAAATACTCATAAATTTTCACATTCCGGAATTATTCCTTTATTTGTATTGTGAGTTATCATTTTGTGCCAAATCAGATAACTCACGTAGACCTACAGACAGTACCCTATAGAATTGATTACTCTGCGAATTTCATACAAAACGCAGCAAAAATGATGCATGAATGCTCGTATCTATTAAGTGCGTCGAGTTGAACGCTTAATATTTTTTCTGTGCTCTAAGGAACTGTTGACCTGAATATTGATATTATATATATCTTCACTCGATCTCTCTCTCGTGACAGACTGAAAGTTTGACAACAAATTATCATATAAGAGTTTATACATATTAAAAAAAAACTTTTTTTTCGTGAAAAATGGAACCCCAAAGAGTAAAGACGATACGTATGTTTATTACCATAAACATCACATGGAAAAATGTATGTGAGGTAAATATTAAAAAAAGAAACAAATTATAGTTTTTAAAGACATTAAAAAGACAACTATAAAAAAGGTAAAAAAGCAAAGAAAATTATAATA
Organism: Heliconius eleuchia; assembly: GCA_018230625.1. Lineage (NCBI taxonomy): Eukaryota > Metazoa > Arthropoda > Insecta > Lepidoptera > Nymphalidae > Heliconius > Heliconius eleuchia. Next base: position 13,824 of record DWAP01001212.1, read on the forward strand.
TAAATGTATCACGAAAAAGAAAATAAATACAATATTTCTTTTACATATTTTATAAATGAGATACCAGAGCGAATAAATGAAAACATAAAATGTTTCATTGAGTTCCGCCACTCCATACGGAATGTTTCGAATTCGGAAACGGTGAATTTCTTAACACTAGGTTCCCTCTGCCTTCCCCGTTATGTGTGGGATACATTCTTACTACATTTTTTAGTATAGTACTCTAGGTTAACTGTAACCCGCAGGCACCGAACAATACCCCGCATATCGACAGCAGTGGACACCTCTACCTTAGAAGCCATGGGCTTCACTCGCGCCGACCGCTCCCTACAAGGCGAAGTACGTCGCTCCTTCCACAGACCGGACGCGGCGAGAGCCGACCGCAACGGACGCAGTATACCACGGAACCTGAACATCGTCACTGATAACACCCTCCAGCACTCGGCCAACCTCCCTCAACACCCCCCGAATCTACCCCAGCACCCCCCGAATCTCCCCCAACATCCCCCGGTTACAGCGCCCGTGGTAACTAGCGCGTCGGTGGTGCCGCAACGACCGAATGAAATTGTGGATGATAAGTAAGTGCTTGTTTTTAGCGTATGTTGTTAAATTGTGTAAAATTATTCTATTAATTTTACACAGTATTATATTGAATGTACCGAAAATTTGGTGGAAAAAAATAGCGATAACGATCAGTATGGTCGAGAGTTATGGCCGTCCTGAAGTTAGACTTTCTGAACTTTTACACATTGTTCGTTGGCAAATAAAATAATTAATAAACTAAGGAAAAATCCAATTCGCGCAGTTATCGGCAGCTAACTTCAAAGCGGCCAAGACTCGCCGACCGTACTGTACTTCACATATATTGAACAACAACAACAACAACGTGTATACCTACTATCATAGTTTGTTGTGCCATTCAATGTCTCCAGGAACCAGGCAGTGCGTGCGGGACGCCCGCGCGCGCTTAGCGACGAGCCCGACAAACCGAAACAGCCCGAGGCGCCCACACTGCCGCTCACCGTCGACAAGGTTATATTATGTTTATATAACACATTTAAAAATCATTTATTTCAAGAATCATGTTCATTTTAATGTTATTTAATCTTAATGATTCATTAGTTGCAATTTTATTATAAAACCCTAATAAAATTAAAAAAAAATTGGCGGCAAAGTTCAAAGTTGTTTAACCTTTAGTATTATTTTTGTAGTAGTATGCATTTACGTTATTAGTATGTATTCGTAACTGCGTCACACGAAATACAGGTATGGAAAAATATAGTGAAATGAAAACAAAATCCTTCGTTTAATTTAAACTGATGAGGTATCTTGATTAATTTCTTTAGATACGTATAGGTTTAAAATATTTTACCCTATATACTGTTCGCGTAAAAGGAGCGCCGTTGTACCACCCCGTTATTATATAATATATTTTAAATAATTAATATTAATAATATTAATAAATTATTAAATAATATATTTTCCCATATAGCCGTCATGTGTATGCAGCTATGAAGGAACACGCGATGCTGAAGCGGACGACTACCGCAGCGAGTGCGAGAACTGTCACTCCGCCGATAGTAATTCTGGGTATGTTTGATCGATTAATTTGAAAATACACTCATCTTAATAATCAGCCGTAGGTATATGTCCTTATCAAAGCCAAGAGTTTGATGTTGGATGTCAATTTCAAAAAAATCGGCTAAATATGACAGTCATTTTGTTTCGGCTTCATGCTGTACCCCCAACTTCGTTCTACACTTTCTGTCTTTCTCTTTTCTATATTTCTTTCTCTCGTGTGAGAATCGAACCCACAACCTCCATCGTATTTGCTTGTAACACGCTTGTACGACGACAGAAATGATAACTTTTAGGTAGGTTTTAATTTCTATTTAATTTGGTCCAGGTTTCTCGACATAGAATCTGTTATTTTTATACAATTGTTCATTGTGTTTTCTTATTTTCGTACTAATATATTATAAAATATTTTGTTATATTAAAATGGAGGTGATAAACAGAACTGAATCACTGCGGTTATATTACATAATGTAGGTATGGATGGCCAAATGTTTGTGTAACGTTCTGTTTATGACAAAAAAAGATCTGGCCGTCCACGTAGTGTTCCTATAAAAAGGTGATCAAAATAGTAAGAAAAAGAATTCAAAGAAATTCTGTCGCAAAGCAAAATATAATATTTTATTCTGTCGCAAAATATAATATTTTGAGAAAGGAAAATAAATAGTACTTAAAACCATATCGCGAAACAAAATATCCATATTTATGCTCAAAGCTCTAAAGAAGCTTCTCAATTAGTCAATAAAGTACAAAAACGGCATTATCCGGATTCGGTGATGGTTATATGGGGTGTTAGCTAAGAAAGAGTGGCCGAGAAATATTTTTATAAAAAAAGTTCAAAACATCGGTACAAGTGTATCAAGGTACAACATGTTCAATAATCTAGAAGCCTTTTAGCAAATCTGCGTCGGATCACAGAGCTCGATCCATAAATCCATCCATCTTTGTTGTTAGAAACGTATGTTTTGGACTCATGAGAGAGACAGACCGTCTATTTAGTTTCGATCTTAATCCATTGGATTTAGAGACTAAGTGAGAGAGTAGATTTTTATAATTCATTGTCAATACTACAAAAAGTATTTAGGTATTATGATAGGGAAGTTAACAAATAGTATTGTATGTACAAATGGTTGTTGCAGGTGGGACGAGGGCGGCTCGTGGGGCACGCAGACGCTGCAGCGCCGCGCGCCGCCGCCGCCCGCGCC
>DWAP01001213.1:0-16598 GCA_018230625.1 Heliconius eleuchia
CGACACCACCAGTACCAGGATGATCCTATTCTAAGCCGGGATCACACGGCAAAAATTATAAGTATAAGAAGTATAAATATAAGAAAGAAGACGATAACTCATAAGATATTCCGGTAGAAAATGGGGAGTGGATTGATTCAACACTAAGCTCCCTTGCCTACCCTGCTACATGCAGGATACAGCGTGAAATTAAAAAAAAAGAAGTGCTTGTAAGTTCACTGGCTAAATATTATTTTATTATATACGTCACTTTATCCAAAATTTTTGGGAATATATTCTAACGATGGAAATATTTGTAGCTATATTAAAATCCGTAGTATTGGCGACCTTGTAAAAACATCACAATATAAATAATATTGACAAAAATTTAAACAAAATCAGCAAATTCAAAGAACAACTTTTACTTAAAAATGTTTATTAATGCAAATAAATATTAAACTCTGTTATGCGTTAATATTGAATAGGAACGTTGGATTGCATCGGTGGCATCGACCTAGGACCGCCTTGAACGTATTTATCCGTGAGGATATTTTATGTGCTCATAAAATTTGCTTACTGTTTATCAACCTTCGTTTACGTTTTCTTGATATGTTTTTTTTTAATGAAAGATATGACTGAAACGTGTGTAATATAACACAATGTAGTTGTATGTAGTCTATTTTTATTCATACCTCTGAAATTTTCTTTAAGCGGCCCCTTAATTTGCATTAAAAAATCATTTCTATTTTTGAATGTTTTTCATCTAATCTTTTTAAAAAAAATTTAAAGTATTATTCCTTAGATTAATAGTATTCTCTTTTGCCAGACGATAATTTTTATTAATTATCTTTGGGCAGCGGAAATTTGTAAAAATCTCCCTACAGGGATGCTAACAACATAAATAAGTTGTAACAAGTGTATAAAGATTTCGACGTAGCTTGATGAGAACGTATGGCTTAGTGGTCAGAGCACCTGGTCGGTTTCCAGGAGGCGCGGGTTCGAGTCTTTTTCTAAATAAATGTAATGTAATCTAATCTAGATTAGATTACCTCAATCGTTGTATAATTTTACTTAAGAGTGGAAATGACTTAACTTGATTAACTTAGTTCTAAAGAGCAGAGTGAAGTAATTACGAAATACAACACTTCTTTGGTGGATATGTAAACCTATTTTATTTAAAAAGAATCCGTCCCGCCTAAGCATACCCGATCATTTCTCTTTCACTGTGGACACTGGGCTTAAATACAAATAAATATTCATTGGAAATGTATTAAATGTAATCATTATTATTACAAACATTAATACTGAGTATTAACAACATATACGTAAAAAGTCAATGGAGGAACACTACGGTTAACGAGTCGTGGCCGCCCTGAAGTTAGATCACTTTCTTACCGACTAAACAATGTGAAAAAGTTCCGAATACTTAACTTCAGAGCGGCCAGTACTAGTTGACCGTACTGTAGTAGTCTAAAATCACTCTGTCGTCAAATGACGTGACGAGCGGAGGGTTTTCAGTTTGGCAATCACCTGTGTGTGACGCGACCGACTATATATAACAAAAGTAAATTGTTACCAATGTCTCGGACATGTTGAATCACCTGTAATGTACTTGTGAGCGTCATCTTATATGAATTTGGCGTAGATCAATTTTAATTTGTTCAGAGTTCATTTGTTATTATTACATTTTTTTTTATTTACTGAGAGAACTCTATATTTTAGTAACGACTATAGTGTATGTGCAAAATTTTTGTGGGAATTTTCAACAAATTCAGAGCGTTTTTTTTCGTTTTATACAATTTATATATTTTTTTGTGATTATTTTTTTAAATAAAATAAATTTCCTTCTTTTAAGTTTCGTTAGTAATTCGACCTGGATCCATCCTCGTCCACGTCCACGCAATGTATCAAGATTTGACGGAACGGAGTGTCTTAATAATGTATTCCCAGGATTCCTCTGCCTATCCTGCTATGTGCGGGATACAGCGTGAAGCTAAAAAAAGTTTGCTGATATGATAATCAGTCAATTAAATATTGTGCATAATATTTTTAATTAATTTAAAAATCACAGTGGAATTTTAAATGTTCTAAGAAGAGTAAAGGTGCATGCATGCACTAAGGTCAGCGTCATCGAGAATGATTGTGTTCTCTATACTGACCAATTTGTGATATTTTATCAAGAATATTGCTTTTCCAAAATAATATAATATATGATCAATATTTACGTTTTTATTTCAAATTTAGACATATGAAATTATATCAATCCAACGATCGATACACAAAAATGGTTGCAAAACGAGTAATCAAATAATATCAAATAATAATAATATTAATTGTATGTGTACAAATCTATATGTATAATTTCCAATATTGATTTTGTAGGAGACCCTAGGCGGGCTGTTCGGGTCAACAGGCGCGTCCGGCGCGGACGGGGGCGAGAGGCGGGAGGGGGGCAAGCGCGGCCGCAGACCTGGCAGAAAGGCGCAACTCGACAAACAGGACATGAAGGCTAAACTGGGTGAGGGTTGTCGAATATTATTATTATTATATTTTTTATCGATATTTTTGTATCTGGAGTTCTCGTAACGCAATGGCGCAGTTGACTACACGTGTAAGAGATCCTACTACAGTGCTGTGCGGGATAAGCGAAGCACAATTTTTTTATTTACATGTCTTCGTGTATAAACATACAGATTGTATTTATTAAATTTGTTCATATTCTATAAACAGAATATCTAGGTGAGAGGCTAAGATTTTTTTTGGCAAAGGCACATTGAATACGAAACGTCATTTTTTTACCTATACGGATAATATAGGTAACGGTTTAGAGGACGTAATAATACCTTAAAGTTTCAGTTTCACATTTACTACAAATACAAGTTCTGACTGTTTGGAACAACATCTCCAACAATATATTACTTTTACTTAGTCATTTTAATAGGAACTAATTTACTAAAATTTGAGCTAAATTAACATTTAAGACAAAGCGCTCTGTTCACTTTGATTCTAAACACACAATTTTTTGAATTCCGGTGAAAAATGGAGAATGTAATGTATTAGGATTAGATTCTGACTGCCTCAAGTCAAATCAATATTTAATTATTGTAAAAAGAAAGTTAAAAAAATGGCATACACAAATAAAACAGTGTCAAGGCGTCGTAAGTCATTTTATGAGTGACCTTATCCTGCGGCATAAAGCGTGAATTACTTAGTTTTTATTTTTCAGATATAATAAGATCATAATGTATATATTTTAGAACGTAGCAGGCAATCGGCGCGTGAGTGCCGTGCCCGCAAGAAACTTCGTTACCAGTACCTGGAAGAACTGGTCGCTGATAGGGAACGATCAGTGCTGGCGCTAAGGAAAGAGCTAGATAAGGTAGTAGTTTTAGAATTTATTGTCAATAAACTTTTTCGTACAGTAAAAAGCGATGCAACGGTTTTTCATTTTCAGTTTTGTTACTTATTATTTATTTATATTAACAAAACTACTTAAGTTATTATATTAAATTCAAGCGATAGAGGTTTCTTTACTGTAATTTCTCTCTATTTACAAACGTACTAATTTTCGTAATGGAAATCTAGATGATTTCCAACAATAGAAAAATCTTATTTTTATTTCAAAATTAGTGCACATGATCCATTTCTATGATACAATACCCATGATCATTACAAAACAGCCAAAATGAAGAGAGAATACTAATACGAACTTTTTTATAAACTATTTTTTTCAGCTAAACGCTGCATTGCATTGTTAACAGAGTGAACGATACTTACTATTCATAAATAATAATTAATTTGGTCCCCCGAATGGGAATAGAACCCACAACCGTCGCGTTTTCAGTCATTCGCTTATGCTACTCCGCGTTCATTTTTTTTATAGGATCTACCAAAAATAGCTTTATGAGCTACCCAATATCAACTCAACTGCTCAACTCAACGTCACACTTGGTTTTCTTACCAGAGTGAATGAAAACGATTCAGTTGAATTTAATTCGGTCATCATTATCATTATCATCATTCTTAACTCGTGGTCGTATCATTTTTAATGATTTTTTTATGTCTTATATCATTATAGTAAAAATTTTTTACAGTACTACAAATGGAATCTAGAGCTCGACCAGGGTCGAATGCCCGAAGGTATAGAGGAACTGCTTCAAGAAATGGGTGTGGTTAAACAGGAGGAAATAAAACCTTTCTAAAGAATATAATTTGAGGTAACTTGCAATTTATATGAAAATACATACTTCATAATTTAATATCAACAGGTTTTATTTGTTTTCAACGAGAAGCAACAATATGAAAAATAATTATATAAATAATTTATATCTTAAAATTAAACTTTATTTTAAATAATTGAAGAATGTTGTAACTAAAATAAATATTCTGCCTGTTTTAAAACTATGTTGCCATTTAAAATTAGATAAATCTTCTGTCATTTTAGTATTTTTTTATCATAAAGTAATTTTGGTTAAGAATTGTCCTTAATTTATCCATTTTTTTCTTTTTAATATTATGATTCAAACTTAAATAACCTAAATTGTGAGCTACCTTCTTATCTATTTGTGAGAATGATTCGAATGAATGAAATTTTAAATGTCATTATTTTTGATAAACCTTTCTATCTTCACTATTATATTATTAACGAATTTTGATAAATATTTATGAAAAATATTTTTGTATGGCTGTTATTCCTTGGTTTAACCAATTAAAATAAAAAAAATAAAAAATAATTTAATCAGTGCATTCTTATAGCAGTTATTTATTTATATACTATATATTAAAACAAAAGGAAAATAATAAAAAAAAAATATACTTGATCTAATTTTGTCTTTAGTCGAGGGTTCAAGTATTACATAACGCCATCTTGATGGATTTTATCTTGTAAAACAAAACGGAGAAACAAGCGAAGGAAATTGAACAACGTGTTACGTAATGTCGTTTATTATTTAAATAAAATTTAAATAACCGAGAAATTAAAACTTCCTAAGTTGCTAATTTTTTGCATTTTTGTTTTACATGGAATCTATCGACTGTATTTTGTTTTCTTCAAAATTTATTACTTCTTTATACGACGCGTTATAGGAGGTAGAGGGTGAAAATTTATAAATATATCTCTATATCTAACATTGCGCTACGTAATACTTGGACGGCCTTGCCTTAATCAGAACATTGGCTTTCATTTATATTCTTAAAAAGATAATAATATTTTTAAAACGATAATAATTTCATTTATTACATTTTACATATAAGTAGTATAAGTGTGCACTGATGTTTTTGGGTAATTCTAAATAATTATAATTAATTATTTTTTTAAGGTCTCCATATTAGATATGATGCATTATAATAAATTAAATGATTATTTTAATATTAACCTACATGAATAAGTTTTAAAACAGTCATTAGAAAGTTGCTAAACTTCAGCTTGTGTTATGTAAAAATTATATATCAAAATTGCTGTATAAAAGCTGTATATGGGAAATTATTAATCTGTATTTTTTGTTCAAAATCGTTTATTAACTTGATTCATAACTTGTTCATTATTAAACTGGTAGCCAATAATTTTATTGTTAAGATATTTTCCACATTTTAAAGAAAAGTAACTGATATGCGCGTTTGGATATAAGAATTAATAATTCAACATACTTAAAAATTTATTTCTGTAATACAACATGAAGCTGATAGTTTATATTTATATAAAAGTTCATCGTAGAATTTTGAAGTAATATGTGTGATAATAAGATAATCTTCTTTTTGTTTCTACATTTAGTAAAAAGGTATAAATTCTAAAATAAAAATATGTAAATACATATTTTTATTCTGTATAATAAATATTACATTTACATTTTTATTCTGTATAATAATATCTGTATAATAAATATTATACAGATAATATAATACATAAGTATGTATTGAAAATTAGTTATGGTCTTGCAGACTTAACACTCCATGCATAGTATAACTGTCACGTATTTAACTAAACCGATATATGCTGTAATTAACTTGATAAAACATAAATTCTTCTTTCTATTTAATTCTTGTAAAAGCCAACATATACTAATTTTGTTTTCGAACAATCTTTCACTAGTTCCTCATACGCGATATACGGTAAATAATCTGTAAATAGTTTTGAGATGACAAATAAACTGAACTAACTTGATATATCAAATGTAGCAAAATTTTCCTCCTGTTATAGTCATTTTAATTTTAAGTATAATGTTACAAAATTCTTTTAAAAAAATACTCCCCATTCATCCAACGATCAGGATGTCAATAAAATATCTGAGACTTCTTGTATATAGCAAATGTTGTGAAATATTACTGCACTTTCAGCATTGTTGTTTGATACAGGAAAAAATCCTTATTATAACAGGCTTAATAACCTTAAGGCGAAATGTCTTTTATCGATATTCTAATCCACCTTTAACTACTGGATGTTTTCTCGATTAGAGTTATGATGATATACTAAATTATATTCGTAAACACCATTCAATATTTCAGCATAATTCTAGACGGTACACCATCCATGTTGCATAATAAAATCGATTTTCGTCATAAGGTGTTCGTATTTCACTCAACGATTAATATACGTTATATACTATTGCTTGGAGGGGCTTTAATAGTAATGGCAACTGTAATTCACTCTTCTGTTTTAAATGATATGCATTTGACACCATTATGCGTTTAACTGAAGTATAAATAACATTTTTCAAATGTAAACACTCAAATCTCAACACAGTGTATTTGGTCATTTGGTCAAAATCTTTTTTACTTCTTTATTAACTTCGTTTTTTATTATCTTCGTTTACAAGATAGCCGATATTATTATACTATATGAACTTCACTTAATAAATGAATTGTGAGTACTTATAATTTAAATAGCTTTTTTAAATATAAGGAAGCCTTTCCAATGCAACATACAAGCATAAATTATATTATAATTTGTCATTTACATAAGTATATCAATGTTATTTACAGCATATAAAGTATTCGATATAAACATCCAGAAATATATAGAACTCCATATAATATATAACATAATAAAAAAACATAAAAATTCAATTCTAAGTTATTATGATTAAATCTAAGATTGTAAATGTACACGAATATCTGCCAAATAAGGTTTTATAGTGTTAGGAAACGTCGTCTAGGAGATACTCGTCAACGGAGTGATAAAATATAGTTATCTTTAAGTCGTTTTAGTGCGATTTGGATGAACAATAATAACAATATGATAGTATAATAAAATATATAGTAATTTTCTCTTAGTATCTTATAGCATCAGTCCATCACATTCGGCTGCAAGAATTCAAATTCGGAGTAATTTCTAAAACTTCCAATTTTCAAGGGAACGTAGGAACCCTTAGTAGGGACCCTTTAAATTGCATATTAACGCTCATGTAAACGGTCCGAGCTCCTCTTTTTAAATTATCATAGCAAACAATTAAAATAAGATATCTCGAATATTTTAAATGCAAAGTTTTATTTACTTGCCGTTGCATCACTACTTATATTCTGCATATATGCTTAAGTAAAGTAAGATATTTGGTCAATTGTTCTATATCCAATTACATTTGGACGAATGAATGGAGAAAATCACAATAAAAATTGATTAATAGTTTTCATTTGATAATATAATTATATTTAACTCAAAAATATATACCTGATTAAAAGTTGCCGTACTGTTTTATTTGTCCAAATCGCATTAATTTAATAGGGCTGAGTATTTAATTATTCTTTAATAAGAAAATGTTTCTGTTTAGTAATTAAATCTGACTGTCGCAGACATAGCCGCCATTTTTATCTTCTCTTACATTATTTATAGGATTACATTTAAAATAGATTAAGCCAATGTTATTTTACCTTGCATGTTATTTAACATAATACTGTACGTAGTTTAAAATTTGATTTCGTTATCGATTTATTTCTGAAATTAGTCAACAAAAAAAATATTTCCTCTTATATACATCTTTATAAAAAATACTGAATTATAAATGATATTAAACGTATCGGAAAAGTGATATGGATTATCAGAGTTCATAGTTACTACGTGATCTAGAAACAATCTTCTAAGAAACTGACCTTTTCACATATCACTGTTCTGATACTTTCCAAATAATTCGATTTCTCAAATGCGCTACTAATATAAGTTACATTTTGACTATTTGTTCTAATTTGCACACATTTCCTGAATTATCTAAGTGTCTCGGAGATATCTGAGCTCAAAGATTTGGTCAATAGTATTTTACTATATGGATTATTATTTATTAAGAAGAACCGATCGTCTTTTCTTTTCTTAGTTGCATTTAATAAGAGGAAAAACTTTAATTGTGACTGTTTTACTTTTCATCTTCATTAGCTACATTCAAGTTATTGGGAACTGTAAAATTTTAAGGTTATATTTTGATATCTCTATCAAGTTTTCTACTTCAGTATTTCATAGTACAACAGTTTAATTTTATTTAAAGAATTATGGTAATATAAATTGGCTTATTGTGTATAGTACAGTTATTTTAATGTTTAAAATTTAAAATTTAAACAATTGGCATTATAAATGCTTTTAAAGTGTAAAACATGTAATGTTGTTATTTTTAAATAGGATATATAAATGTATAACATGTATAAATCTAACGACCCAGTGACTACGATACTTCAGTAATAACTTATAAGTGAGTAGATAGGGGTCTAGCGGGGACATAATGAGTGTGGAGAAGTCCCTCACCCCGCGGCCCCTTTACCCTAGCATATAGTGTACAACCCTATACGATGCGAATAACTTGATATAATAGAGATTAGTCTGTATATGTATATAAACTCATTACGTTACGAGTAGGAAGTTAACATTTCACGTATAAATTCCTTGGGGATGGGTCATGGTGGTGGTCATACCCTACCCAATACCGAATGTTTCCTGCGTTAGGAGAAATAAAATAAACTGAACGACCCAAAATAATACTTAATGTTTGCTTGTATGTTTGTTTTTTTTTTTGCTATAGGTGAAGGTTGTATTTTAACTGCAACTCTTATAATACTACAAAAATTGGTTAAATTATAAATATTTATGGAATCAAGGCCATCTGAATTTAATGCAGGATATGTACCATTATACTGAAATACAAAATTGAATTTTTTAATTAAACAAAAAGCGATTTAGAGTTTACTGTTGGGTGTTTTCGGCAGTACTGTGATCCAAACCGGTGCTAGATTTATATTCATTAGACGACTCAAAGCGTGCTTGCAGAATTAGTTTTGTATAAAGAATACATATTTTGAATTTGTCTACACAAACTAATTTACACAAAAATTTTACTTAATTGCCAAAGATTATTCTTGGTGTTTTATTCCTTCTTGTTATAGGCGAAGGCTATATTTTTACTGGATCTTTTAAACTTGAGAGAGATTTGTAACTTTATCTCTTCTTTACCCGAATAAAATCATTTTTGCTGAGCGGGCAAGCTCGAAAGTATATTAAAAATTGGAACTAATAAATATGTAAAACATAAAAAAACATAATAATTGTCTAAAAACATAATAATTGTATCCATTTAAAGCACTGGTTCCCAACCAGTGGTCAAGCTTAAAAATGATCCTTCTAATTTTATGACTGGGGATGGTGAGGCGAAGTTTCTGTTTGATTATCACATTTAATTTTTATTATATCTACATGTATAGTGGTCCCTGCTACCAACAATGATATAAAAGTGGTCCTTGATCAAGAAAAGGTTGGGAACCCCTGATTTAAAGAGTAGAGGTATTATTTTAAATAAAAGTAAACAAAGCTCTTCTATATTCAATTCCAATTCTTTAGCCATTCAGGAAGTAAAAATTTTGTCAAAGAAATTTTCAGTATTCATGGTTAATAGTATATATTATGCTATAACCGACAAACATTAATAATGCTTGTTGGTAATAGCATTTCTCTTTTCTAAATGTTGAACAACTTGTGTATTTGTTGGACATCAATATCAAGCACAACGGCCTACAAAATTTAAATAGGATTCTTTTGTCATAATTAAATATAGGTAAATGTGGACATAGAAATGTGGAAATTGTTGTATGAATATTGGGGTTGTTGTTAAACCGAAGGCGTGTTTGACTCTTCTCCATCACTATAAAATAACATCCATAGCTTTTATAGTTATATTAGCTTTTATAATATTTTTCTATACTATAAGAACAAGACAAAAAATTTGTGCATTGAATGTGAAAAAAATATTTAAACTGATTATGAAATTATCACACATTATATTTTTTTGTTATTATTCTGCGATTTGTGTTTTTGTCGGTTTGTCTGTTGCTACACGCAAGATATTGGTAACATTATACATGATGGATTTGAGTTTTTTTTTGTTGTTTTTTTATTACACCTGGGCTGCATAATGTACAATTGATTTAGAAAATTGGCATACCTCGACAGAACCATTATAGACCAGCTAAATTATAAAAAATGGAACGTTGGAACTAAGATCATCACATTAATAATTATGAAAATATCCATTGTATTGACCTGTCTGTATATAATATCACGAGCTAAGCGTAATAATATGCTCATTTTTCATGATCTAATAAAAATAAACAAAATAAAGTATTTGGCACATAACTATTTGCCAATTTATTTACATTGTATAGGGCTGCAAAATAATAGATATATGATATCCTTATAGAGTATAACTTTTATAAATTCTGATTAAATGTACTATTAATTAGGTAGTTTGGTATATGTTATTATACTCGTATGTGTAATTACAGTTTAACGTCGTCGTCGATATAAGTCGTGGTAATAAATATAATGTCAATTGTATATATATATAAAAAGCGCATGCATACCCGAAGATCATCAATAGACAGTAGGATCTGTATATAAAACTATTATTTAATCTATATCCTCTGGTTATTTAAAACATATTATTAATAAGATTATTTAGGAAATATATTGCAGTTAATTAAGTCGAATGTATATATAACAGAATGTTCACATGACCTCGGGCCTAATATGGTAGTGAATTAAAAATGTCATAACTTTATAAAAACTAATACAAATTAGTTATTATTTCGGTAATATGTACTAATTTATATTGTTTTTAAAGTAAATTGATAATTTAAGTATGTATAAATATATGTCTTGGTAATAGTAATACTAAAATATTATTGCTAATAGAATTACTAAAAAATCAACATAATTGTATGGTCACTTTTACGTAGTAGGCTTTTAAATATCGAATATAGTTTCACCTTTGCCTTTTTAAAGATATCGTACAATTTTTTCTTTCTATTACGAAAAGTTTGAATTTTCATTTAGATTTAATATGATTCAATGATTTTTTTTAGATTTAAGTTCTTAGTTTAAATTTTGAGTTGTACTTCCTGCGTTCAATTATTAGTTTTAGGGTTATTTTTATAAGCAAAACCGCACCAAGGAACAGATTCAAATACTTTAAACTTGGTGTACTTATTTTATACCACATTGATTTCATCTTTTTTTAAACAGTTATATTTAAGATAAAAAATATTAACATTTTTTCATAGTTTAAAGATAAAAGTAAACATTTTAAATGAAATAACTTTAAATCTCAAATACCCGCGACACCAGAGGGCAAGTTAGAGTCAGCTCATTGCCACCTCGAGTCTACCTGTGACCACTACACACCAGTCACACCTTTGACTACTACAGTGTTCGAAAACTCAGATTTCTTAAAATTTATAATGTCCGGTCAAAATGTTTCATTTAAAATGTGTTAAAATCTCGAAAACCTCAAACATCGTATAACGTTAGCCTTATTTCATATTAAATGAAAACAATCATTGAACGGGGTCAAAATGTAAGAAAGCAATTTATTGAATTTTATATACATAAAAAAATATATAAAATTGATTGATCTTAAAGTTTATTCTATTTAAATAAATATGATGTGTATATGCAAAGAAAAATCTGTTTTTGATGCAGTTTTGCTTAGTTTTAATACAACGTGGACAATAGTCGTGATATTAACACTTAGTTGCTTATGTTTAGTTGTTATATTATTTTTAAACTTGTCGGCAATCCGCCTCGTATTTTATATTCATTGAGATATTTGACTAACAAATCTAGTTGCTTGCCCTCTTATTAAAAGTATATATTTTCTTAATTACTTAAGCAATCTTAAAAATAGAAGTGTTTTAAAGTAAAGAAAAATAAGAAGCCGATTATGACTAGCCGATTAATCTGTTGGCCCCAAAATGTTTTCAAGATCAAATGCTCTAACTCAGCTGTAAATCTAAATAAAATAACTTCTTTACCAATAACAGTGCCTATTCCGTCGACTTCATTGTCATTAGGGTGACCCCTATGACGGAATAAAAACCTAAATATTAAAAATTAAAAAAAAATGTCAAAAATTTAAATAATTTTATTCAAAATAAGAAGTTACATGCTTTATTTTTTGAGCGTCAAATAATTTATTATATTACCACCAGTTCACTAAAGTTTAAACTAAGTTTAAATTGTTAAAGATTTGTTATTTCAAAATAATAAACTAATCAATGTATTTAGTTAATGTAATTTCGTCTGTCTACATCTAACTAAAAATTAAATAGAAATTAGGGTTTCCAATCCCGTATTCAATGTCGGAATTTACGAGAGTAAGAATTTTCAATCTCGCGGGATTTCGGTTTTTGCGTTTTCGTAAATTCTTATGTAAGATAAATAAATAAAAGAATCATAGAAAACAGAAATAAATGTTGAAAAACAAAAAATTATCTGCTACAAAATATAATAAAAATGTAACTGTTCGATGTATGTACGTGAAAGTTAGTATATAAGGAAATCTATTATTGGGCTCATTTATCAATGTTATAGAACCCAGTACGAGAGAGTGGGGCTGGTACTAACAAATTTAAGACGATACTTTATATTTAAAATAATAATGTTTTTTTTTTAAATATTTTTGTATTCATAGCATGCTTTAGTTACTCAGCTATGATAATATTAGTAATAAATATCATCGGTTATGTAATTTCAGAAAGAGAGTAGAACCAAAAATCGAAATCCCACCTGATTTGCCTACGCAGGGCATTCTCCTGCGATCCTCAACCCTTCGCGAGCGTCCATCAAAGCTCGTACTTTTGTTTCGGGGGCGAGCTACTCTCGCCCCTCCGCCCGGTGACGCTGTCAAGTTTAAAGGTGTTTAATGCAACAAATGCGCACCCTAAATTTATATAAACTTTTTAATCTTAGACAATCTTTATGTGTCTTAATAACTTAATAAGCGACATACATTAAATACAGGTATCTTAATAAATGTTAATAAACAGATTTCCTTACATCATTTGGTAGCAGTCCAAAATAAATATTAATACATTTTGTCAAAATATCTGCCATCATGGCTTCTAGTTCTGAATTGAAAATGAAACGGTTTCTTTATAAGCCACTTCAATCGAAGCTCTCTCTCTTTTTTTCTTTACATATTTAAACAGTGTCACATGACAAACATTATATATAGGAGCAACATCTCTAATTTTGCTGATTTTTTTTTCCAGAACTTCCTTAGCTGCCAGATTAAATATTTCTTGGGACGTATTGGGCCTCTTGTATTCTTATGTAATTTGTCATTCTGTAAAACCATACTTATTGTAAAAAAAAACATTCGGTCACTACCACACTCACGCGAGGTAAGTATTAACCGCTAAAGACTGTGCAAAGTGGAGTAGGTTGAGTAGGAAGGCAGACCCTGGCAAATAGCCGGGATTAATGCCAGGAAGAAGAGAAGAAGACTTACCCCACCCCATTTGTTAATTTTAGCCTCAAGGACTCAAATAATCTCAAACAATTAATATGGTGTTACTGATGATAAAATAGGGTTTGATTTATTATAACCTTTAATTCGATTCAGCGATTAAATGTATATCTTCAATGATCTTAAGTCAATTTATTGCTAGATAAAAAGTTCACTTACCTGCCTGTAATAACATTTTATCAAATTCGCTGAAATTTAAATTTCACAGTTTAGATAGTGTCTGTAAAATAATAACTAATATAATAAGCAATAAAGCAAGAGTAAAATAAAGTAAAAAAAAAAATCTCTCCGCAATATGGAGATTGGAAGCCATAATACAAATTTCAAAGTACCAAGCTGGATAATCCGCACTCTTAACCGAATAATCACCGACTAGTGACCGGCTACGATTCCATTTTACGGATTAATCGGCACATCTCTGCTTTAAAAGATTAAAATTACCTGTGTAAATTAAGATCTAACTTAAGTATAGCATTAAAATTATAGTCTATTAACAAAAACCCCTAAATTTACCCCTAAAATTATCTAAATTCAGTAAATTAGAGTGTCATTCTTTTTTAATGTACAATTGATGTTAGGCTTTCAAACCTTTGTTAATACAACTATTGATTAAGATTGGATATAAATTTAAACCTTGATGTACATACTCCATCGAGATGAAGCCAAGTTACGCACACTAGTTATTGTATAAGTTTAACATATTTATGAAAAATAGATATGTTATATGCTAACAAATGTCTTTTAATCTTATTTATAGCTCATTATCTATAACCATGTGAAAATAATTTAAAATAATAAATTAGATACATGTCTCATATGTACAATTTCGTAGTGCATTGAAAGTGATATTTTTTTTTCAATATATATGTATATATTTTTATGTATTATGTACCATTGATGTTAGGCTTTTAAAACCTTTGTGAATACAATTATTAATTAAGATTGGATATTAAGTGGTAGGAGATATTACGCATATAACTTATTGTATAAGGGAAACATATTTTTCAAAAGTATGCTATATATTAACATATGCCTTTTAATCTTTCTTATATCACTTTTTTGTCTATATTCATAATGTGAAAATCATTAAAAAATTAAATAATTTTTCAAGATGTATGTAAAATATATGTTGTGTCGTGCATTGAAATTAGCTATTGGTAGAAAATCTAATATTTTTTTATTTTGACTTTTTAAGTAGTTGGTATAATTAATAAAAATAGTTTTATTAACTCACATTATTAAAATTATGTTGAAGTAGACTTAAATTTCAACTAAGTTATAAGATAATAGCTATATGAAACAGCGAATAGATATGCAAAATATTATTTTCGTTTATATTGATCTATTTGGCAAAGAATATTTAGGCTGTTTTTACTAGCTTTTATTGTTTAAAAAATTTAGATCACCAAAAACGTTTTAAGTCTTTATTCGATTAAACTTAGACTTAAAATATTGTATTGGGAGTTTTTGTAATTATGTAAGTATTACAAAAAAATGCAATACAATATATGTAATTCAAAAACTACTACAACCAAACTGAAATCCACCTCAACTAGATTTATTTTATAGCTTTAAGATAAAATAAACTACGTATATGATAGAAGACCCAGGGATTATAACAGTTTAATAAACCCATCCCATGTATATATAGTGGATGAGAGTGTATTTTTAAGCATTTTTTTTCGATAAACGATATATATTTTTATATAATTATTAGGTGTGTATTAATAGGCTAAATAATATTAATAGTATTTTATCAGAAACTAACAATTCTCGCATAATGTAGGATTCATACATGAAATTCATAATTTTTATTCATGATTTAGTCATTCAGCTTTTCATTCAATTATAAGCTGTTACATCTCCATATACTGAAATATAGTTAATGTCATTTTGGATACTCGAATATTTGCATAAAGAAAATCTTATTTAGAAAACGAAAAGAAAATATACACATATTTAGAATTTTAGTCATAAAAAATAATTTTCTTCTTTCATTGTTGTAGTATTTTTATGTAATGAAAAATACGGCATTTTGGCATTTATAATTATTGTAAATATCTCTTCTACTTCAGTTTTTTGTACTGACTTGCATTATTAACGTATGTTCTAAAATGATTAATAGTGTATATTTCACAATTACTGCTCCTAATGTGAAACCTAGTTTGTTAAAACTGAAACACTAGAACAATAACGTCAAATATAGACTAAGCTGGAGTAATTAAAATAGACCGGTCTATAGTATTTTGTAGGTTTGTACCTAATAGTAAAGTAGTAATAACATATATTGATAATAATTAATCAATCTCTTATATTACAATACGTAGTAAGCGATCAGTAGGTATATTATTGCATTATTGGAAGGAACGCGATGCCAGCAATAAGCGAGCAAATCCAAGTCATGTTTAAGATAAGAAAAGGATATAATGTGCCAAATGTTTTAAATTTCAATGTAAAAATAATCTTAATTATAACTATTAGATTAACAAAAGTAAATGTATTTTTTAATTCTCGTAAAATATATATTTTTTAAAGACGTCGAGTAAAATTTATATTCATATGCGATTGAATTATAGATAACTTTTAGATTTTAGGAATATTCAAAACCAGAGATAATAATATTGCAAATAGTTTTTTTTAAAATAATAATTAGTTCTTAAGAGACTTCTATTCTAAACGTAATATTTAATATCTACTATATTTGGTGCGAAATTTACCTAAATATTTTTAATTCGTTTTATAAAGTAGCGTTTAAAATGTCATATATCGATTATTTACGATACGTTAGAGATTTTTTGCCGCGTGATCCCGGCCTAGAATAGGATCATCCTGGTACTGGTGGTGTCG
>DWAP01001214.1:0-16598 GCA_018230625.1 Heliconius eleuchia
ATTATTATTTTGTTTGTAATTTTGATATGAATAAATTATTATTATTATTATTATAATTCCTTGTAAAGCGCAGCGTTGAGTTACGCAACTTAATTTGAATTTCTCTAGGTAGATACCTGAAGATATACAGGTACCTTAACAATTTTAAATTTCTCTGGGCTTAAGCCTAAAGATAAACAGGTAGCTTAAAAAATTTAATTTACAAAAGTTTTAGCTACGTAGTATAGAACCAGCCTAATATAATATACAGAATTAATTGTGGAAAATTCGACCCTCAGGCGTACCATATATTTTATATGATTAATATAACGGCCTTTACGTTTTGTATGGAAAGTCGACGTTTTTCTAATGTTTGTAATTAATTAGTGATAAAAATGTGATAAATTATGCAGTTTTAATGTTTTTTTTATATACAGATATAGTTTATGTTTGCTTTAATTAAATTTATAATTTTCTTTTTTTATTTAATACTCTTATTTCAGATTTATTGCGTGTTGAGCGGCGAAACACAACGCCGCCGCCGCGACGTCTACTAACGCAGTTTTATATTTCGTTTATTTAAAATGTTCTATTTTTTATCTTATCAAATAGGGAGAGGATGTCAACGCAGTGCTGTGCCTTGACATCAAAGAAATGAAAATATTAAATATTTCATTTCTCCGAGTATGCATCGAACCCACAACCTGTCGCGTTTACAGTTTCACGCTTGTGCCTCTGCGCCACGATCGGCCTCGATATACGTAATATTATTTTAGTTTATAGTTTTGTTTCGATATTACTAACCTGATGGAAGCCTAAGTAGCTCTCGATGCTGTGTGTCGCGAAGAAAACTTCTCCCTCGCATGTTAATATCATCAAGAAGCCGTTCAGTGCCTGAAAAATAATGTTGTACAATATAAAAATTAGGAATATTAAATAAAAATATATCACACTGTATACCGTATACAGCAGTTTATTAGACAAATGGAACGTAATATATATATATTTTTTAGCTTCACGTTGTATCCCGCAGATAGCAGGAGATAGTTCGTTCTCGTTTAAGTTAAAATGTTAAATATTTAATTTGCTCAAGTGAGAATCGAACTCACTTCCTGTCGTGTTTATAGTCGCATGTTCGAGCTGCTGCGCCTGTCTCGACTATAATTGAAATGTTTTTGATAGTAGTATTATACATTCCCAGGTTCCCTCTGCATATACAATATTCAAATCAGAGGGAACGTTTGAAGCTAAACAAGACAATTAAAGTTAACCCACCACCCATAAAAAAGTATCACGGGTAAGAATCTCAAAACAATGTTGTTATACCGACCAACAATGGCACTGAACGGTAATGCATTATTATAGGCTGTAAGGCAGCGTTATTTATAGCCGGCTAGACCCTATTGATTTATTATCAAGAGAAACAACGATTTATGTGATTATAGCAATAAGAACGAATAAAAAATGTTCTGTTCTTCGGTACGTTGTTTCGCTACTGGTTTTTTTTTGGGATAGCTTTTTAAGTAGCTGTTTAGTTTCTTTTGTAAATATATATTTTTTTGGTTAGGTTCACGCTGTATCCAGTACGCTGGAACCTAGGGTTGAGAGCCTTCGCCCGTCCGTTCGATATACAGTCCAATTTTTGGGACATGTGGGGAACACGTGTTGGGTATATTTTCTTGTTATTGAATGATAATAATCTTTTCCCTCGAATGGGAATTGAACCCACAATTGTGAAGTGTATAGTCAGGGGCTATGTCGCTGTGTATAACGCTCTCAAAACAACAATAAAAATATAACAAAAACAAAGGCTTTATTTGATGAAAAAAAAGTTATTGAACTATTCCGTTTTACTCAACCCATAATATGTTCTTTCCCGGAAGAAAAAATGAGTAAAATACAGAACGAAGTGTCTTGACACTGGTTTCTCCCCTACTATATATTGTAAACGAGTGAATCAAAAATAACATAAGCATACAAAACGCCTCTTGAGCTTGTTTTTGGTGATAAACATAAATAAAAGCACTCCAATCAAAATCTAACTAAGAATGTAGAAAGATAGTGTTAAGGCATTCCGTTTCTCATTATCCGCTCAAATTTCTAGATATCTCGTAATGAGAGTCGTAGCTCGACGCCGTGCTTTGTCTTGTCGCCAAACGCCATCAGAAAATATTTAGAAAGTTTATAACAAGTAAATTAAAGTAAGTAAGTAAGTTTGAGGTCAGTCGTGGCGCAGGGGAACAAAGAGTAAAATCAAGTGGTTGTGGGTTCGATATCCACTCAAGGAAATGAAATATTTATTTACATATGTATTTCCATTTCTTCGCTCTGGTGTCGAGGCAAAGCGCGGCGTTGAGTTCCGCCATTCAACACGCAATGCCTCTAGAACTCGGTGGAAAGTGGGGAACGGAGTGTCTTGACACTAGGTGCCTCCCTCTGCTTACCTGCTGGGTGCGGGATACAGCGTGAAAACAAAATAAAAAGTACCTGTAGAAACATTTCTCCATCGGGCATGATATGATCGTAATGCGTGTGGTCCCGCCTATGCGAGTGAAGATCCTCTTTTTCTTTATGCATCACCACTGAAACAAAAATACATAAACAAATTAACTATCATAGATTACTTGAAGCTTAAGTGGAAGAGCGTGTGAGAGATGGTTCTGGGTTCAAATCTTAGAAATGCATATATCTTTTTTTAATTTTTTTCATTTCCTTTTTCTATTATAAAATATATATATTTCATATGCAGGACATAGCGTCAAGTTAAAAAAAAACCCTTTTCCCGTATAGCAATCGAACCTACACCCTCCAGTACATTGATATCAAAATATTTTAGCAATATAAGCGAATGGGATGTTTTATCTATATAATTTGTAAATAGGCGTGGTCTATACGACAAATCACATTCGCGTAATTCAGCTAGGGATGCTGTATAAGGGTGGTTAGTTTTAGCTAAAATTAACCCTATCGTATTAATATAAGGTTCACTTTTCATCGCTTGTATAAGTAATGATTAAAAAGCAAGTTTGTGTATGATGGAGCACTTGCTTCATTTATGGTAGCTACCTACTTATTTGAACGAAGCATAGGGTGTTCACTCTTTTTAATAAGTGAGTTTCTAAACATACATTTTGATTGTTTTTTTTATGTATATTTTAACTAGATATTAGAGACACGTGGTTCGTATTCTTTACAACTTTCTAAAAATTATCGGCTTTAATTGTATTTCATTTTTATGTGTCACTTATACTAACTAAGCTTTCGTTCCATATTGTCCGCAGAATTCATTGCGTTTGGAGTGGCGGAACTCAACGCTACTTTCTGTCTCGTTACTAGAACGAGGAAATGAAAATATTAAATATTTCATTTCGTCGAGTGGGTATCGAACTCACGATCTTTCGCGTTCACAGTCGCACTTTTGTGGCCCGGCGCTACGACAGACCTCGATTTATTATCTCTAGGTATTTAATTCCTAAGAGAGTCCAGGTATTTACTTCTTTTACATATTTATATATCTTTTAACTTTTTTTTTAATTATATTTTTTTACATTAAAAGAATTGAAAGTCGTTAAAAGTCGCCATTGTGATACAGTGTGATAGCCACTGATTGAACATACCATGGTTGTGGGTTTGATTCCAATGCAGGGTATGGTTATATTTATTCCTCCTAATATGGGACGGCGACAATGCGTAGCGTTATGTTCCGTTACTCAACATATAATGTCTACACTTGAGTCGCAAGGAATAGCCTTTTCTAGGGATGTGAAAAAATAAAACAGATTAAAAATCTATAATTTTGTTGCCACTTTTGTACGAAAAAGGTAACTTTTATTTTATATCTATGGTGGATAGATAACATCGAATTTATCGCTGCCATTATTTTTAATTGTCAATTAAATTTTATCCGTATTGTAGGTTAGTTAGGGATTGCTTGACAATATACGATGATTGTAGGTTCGTTTTTAAAACGGATTGTTATAATAGTAGGTAGAGGGAACCTAGTGTCAAGACATTCCGTTTTCATTCAGTGCATTATGTGTATTTATTCTGCAGCATCTCTATTAAGTTTTTTTAATTTCCACTCGGATTCGAATATGGATTCGAAGTTGTTTTGATTCGTTTTATATGTTGATTGACGGAGTTACTGCTACAATATTGTGTTATAATTAGGTTCTCTCAGTCAACATGAAAAGATCAACTATAAAAAAAACTAATTTGATATTTTTGACAACAATTTAAAAAACATAAACTGTATATGTAGACCATCATGGTACATTTTAGTAGTGGGTGGATCGATATGGTTGTGGGCTTTATGTCTAATCTTCTCATTTTAAATTATTTTCAATTTGTCGCTATAGAAATACCGCGAATATGAGTTCAGTAACTTAAAAACTATTACTACTATATCTAAAAAAACAACAAAAAACACAAGCCCAACAGAAGCATCGCTATAAATCTATTCATTTTAATTTTTTTTTTTCAACTGATAAACTGATAGTATATTTCAATACATCACTAATCGAGCACAGTGCTTCTTATCGTACATTATGATCGTCGACAGTCCATAGAATAACTACTGATTTTTTTTAATATAACTGTTCCTGCGAATTGAATATTTATATCGAGTGAATAGCTTTTTTGTTTTAGGGTTAATTTTTAGGGTTCCGTACCTCAAATGGAAAAAGAACCCTTATGTGGTTTTTTGTTGTCCGTCTGTCGAAACGGGTTTTTCAAGATGAGATGGAACTATTAAACTGAATCTCATGTTAAGTATCGAAAAGACAAACTTTTTTATAGGTAATTCCACATGTGGCCTACACCCACAAGCTTAAGTTGATAACTTACATAAGTCACGTTCCCGTTGACCTGCACTCATAAAATTGATACAGAACCTTGATTTTGTTTGTTTTGTTTATTGATGCGAGAGTTCAATTCGCCCTTAACCAATTTTTATGTATTGTTCGAGGGTAATTTACAAATGTGTTGTTTGAAAAGAAAATAAAATAAATTAAATTGTATACCTATCGTTTGAATGATGTCATTTTTCACCAACACAAAAAATGTGATAATCAGATCAACATATGTGTGTGTGTGCTTTTGTTGGAGTTGGCTAACTTTGAAGTATTATCAAAATATATTGAGTGACGGAACTTAACGCTGCGCTTTGCCGTGGTCCCAGAAAAAAGAAAAATAACATCAAATAGTCCCGTAAGTAGAAATCGAGGCCAAAGCAATCGCGTTTATAGGCAAGTGCTGCACTACGACGGACTCAACATCTTACAGAATTCACCTAACCGTTAAAAACAGACAAATGAAACGAATAAATTATTCAAATCAATCATCATCATTACATAATTGATCATTAAAGCTTTCCAAATGATTACGATTATTGATAATTAAAATAAAAACAAACAAACTGAAACAATAATTTCTTATTTCTTTACGTTACGCTTTGTAGTTTTATTGATTGGGTTGTTTGTATTAAAACGAAAGATATGACACGCGAACGAATCAGTGAATTTATTAGATCCTTTATGTTATACGTATTAGCGACATACACGCGGCTTCGCCCGCTTAGCCTTACTTTTATATTTTTTTGGGTTTCATCCTGTATACCTCACATAGCGGGGTTGGAGGACAGAACCGGGGAACCTAGTGTTAAGACACTCTGTCCCCATTAGGACACTCCCGTTCCCCACTTTCCACCGAATTCTGGAGATATTGGGTGTTGAATGGTAGAACTCTACGCTTTACCTCGTTACCAGAGCGCTTAAATTGCATCTGAATCCGTTTAGTTGTTTTTGCGTAAAAATGGAACAAACAGCCATCCTTACAAATTTTCATATTTATTATTTTAATAAGATTAGTAGGATGTATAGCAAATGAGATATACAAGTCAGTTGAAAATATAAAAAGTTAAACCACAATTTTAAACAATCGATTTATTCGTTTTGTTTTTAATTCATTCCATTTAGATTCCATTTGGATTTCCATTGGATGGAGAATAAAAATGCAGCGTTGAGTTATGTCACTTAATACACAGTGTCTCAAAAATTCAGAGGAAAATAGGGAACACAGTGTCTTAGTGTCTTCACACTAGGTTTCCTCTTTCTACCTTGCTTTCTACGGGATATAGCTACAAAAAAAATACAAAAATATAAAAAAATCAACCACAATAATATATCGAGTGCCACAGACACTACAGGATCGCGTGACACGTTTATAAAATTACTTGGTTATTATAAATTTTCTATACGTTTATAATTTATTATTTTGTTATTTTCCAAGGACGTTCATATAAATTGTGCATACATTATGTTGTATTATTAATATGTAAAGTTTACTGGGTAATGCATTTTTTTTCACTTGTCAAGTGAGAATTATGTTATGTTTTGAAGTATAATAATTAATTATATAGGTTTTTGTTATAGAAAAGAAAATTTAGAACAAATATTAATCATTTTAAATTTTGATTATATAAAACACTTGAGACTTAAACGCGATTTCGCTCGTTTAAATTTATTTTTATATTATATATTTTTATATATATATTTTAAATTTATATTTTTTTCAATAAAATTATTTTATGTCCTTTCTAATAACTCTAAGAATATGTGTACAAAGTATCATATTACTCGGTTCAATAGTTTTGGCGTGAAAGCGTAACAAACAAACAAACAGACTTTAAGACTACTTTTTCCTTGAGTTTCAATTGTGGTCATACAAAACTAACCAAACATCGTCTATGACACATGACCCGTTCAAATTGCCCGAATAAATCAAATTCACATCGAAACCACATACTAACAAAAGCTGAAAGCTGTATTTTTATTTGAAAGCCTAAATTTAGTAAAATTAAGTAGGGGAAAATGAGTACATTTCCCCTATTTAATACGCAACGGAACCTAACGCCGTAACCTAGGCCTAACGTGGAACCTAACGCCTTTAGGGTTACAAGACCGGAAGGAGTGTTCCTTTTTTTAGTTTTTCGATGTATTCCTCACATAGCAGGGTACGCAGAGGGAACCTGGTAACCTAACGTTAAGATACTCCATTCCCGTACTCCGTTGTTGAGTGGCGAAAGCGCAACGCCGCGTTTTTCGTCGCTTTCGGAGCGAAGAAATGAAAATAATAAGTAACCACCTAAGAATTAAACCCATAACCATCACCTTTACAGCTGTCAGACTGTCCTATCATTTATTATAATATATAATATAAGCTTCTCATACAATATAGTTAACAAAAGTTAGTTAAAAGTGAACTTAACCACTCAGTTAAACCCATCCACAGCAATCTTTATACTAACTTTATGAGTTTACAACACGAAGGCTTGTTTGTTCTTTCGCTAGTACCTACTTGTATTACTTGTTAATTATTTCGTATTTAGGTTCTTGGTCAATTGGGTTATTTGGTTACGACGTAACTGTAATTATGGTATGGTTATCGTGGTATAATGGAACAGCGTCTGATTTGGTTTGACTGGTTGTAAGTTCAATTCTGTTCATATTGTAGTATCGGTAGAGAAAGCTCACTTTTAAACCTGAACTTTTCTCCTTATATCCAGACATTAACGATTAAGCGGAACCTAACACCGCTCCTCATCTAACGACAGCAAGAAAACGAAATTTAAATATAACTTAAAATTGAATTGATTTAGATCGAACCCTCAGACATCATTCCGCATACATCATGGAAGGTCACTCACACTCACCGTTTTCCACTTTCCGTTCAATTTCCGAGACATTGTATGTTTACTAACGGAACACAACGCCGCGCTATGATATTTAAAAGAAATTTAAATCATCATTACCAACTGTACCACGAAGGAGCGAAATATATGATAATATTATAATTTTTTTCTCGCACCACTGCTTGCTCGCTACCCCTAAGGTACAAACATGGGGTGCTATACCGTAAAAGCCATATTGTAGACCGTTACAACAGATGCAGGTTCGTTTTTAATTGTTTTAACGTGAATTATTAGCTTGTTCGTCGGTTAGCACCTTTTTAGTATTATTCTTTTGAATTTATGTTTTTTGGATTATTTTTAAATATTTAATTTTTATCTTTTGAATTGATATTTTTTGGGTTATTTTCAAATATTTAATTCGCGTATTTAGCAGAGTTGCCTGAGGGAACGTAGTGTTTATATAGTAGAGTAGTAGTAGAGTGAGGCAATTGTGAGATTATGACTTATGAGAAAGATTTTGTAATATAAAGTCTCAATTTATTTTTATCTGCTTTATCGTCTAAATTGAGAATAATTTAGTGAGTTTAATCCCAATTATTTAGATGTTTTCCTTCAAATACTACGTTATTAGATATTTATTAATGTATTTATGGATAAAAAACATTTCAATAACATAAGTTTAATTTTGATCTTTTTTTTTGAGCTTCCCCGTATTTAGCTGAATAGGCAGAATAGGCTGAGTAGGGAACCTGAAACTATATTAAGATATTCCGTTAAAAAAATTTCATCCTCCACTTTCTCTAATTCTCAAGACATTGAATTTGTCAGTTCATTTTAGGTAAAAACATAAAAATAAAAATCATCTTAAAAAAAGATTATATTTGGAATTATTTTTTTAATGACAGCCAGAACTAAGTTCAACGATTGCTTATCTATAACTTAATACAATTAAAAAATACATATCATACATCTTATTAGCATACGGCGCTTAACTTAATGCCAACAAGTTATTTTTTGACATTTTTATTTACGTATCTTTAACCCGTAATACGCTATCATGTTTAAAAAAATATTAACATATTATTCATTTATAATAATTATTTTTGTTTTTATTAGTTGTGTATTTCTTAAAGAGTATTTTTTTAGGTACACACTGTATAGGAAGGAGTAGTATCAAAATACTCTTTTTCCCATTTTTCCACGCAACTTTTAAAACATAACGTGTTGCGTAGCGAAATTTCCAGAGTTCGAAACTTCCTAGAGTGAAGAAATGAAAATAATTCAATTCTTCAGTGGAAATCAAAGTCACAACCACATTTCCAGTCATAAGCGGTGCCGCTCCGTCATGACGGACTCCAAAAAAATTTAAAATCATAATATTTAGATTTGAATTTTATGATCTAAATTATGATACTATTAATTATATAGATAATACACGAAAGTTAATGTAACGGGTTTTACAACCAAGTTTTGGCAACACAAAAAATTAACTCACAACTATCAAGTTTTAAATTTCATATGATGTCATCAATGAATAGGTACATAATAGGCTTCAATTTCATAATTTACAACTAACATGATTACAAATAAAACAGGCAATAATTAAAGACTTAGAAGGAATTTTGTTAAGCTTTTACATCTAAAAGCTCCTTTCAATATAATGTTACCAAAACTTGTCAATGAGACCATAGTGGTGCAACGGTACAATGTCTGACGTGATGGTTGTGTGTTCTATCCCCACTCGGGGTCATGGGTACATTTGCTTAGTAAAAAGACAAAGCAAAAATCTCTCTCTTTACCTTACTATATGCGGGATACAGCGTGAAACTAAAAAAAACCATCTACCAAAATACCATGAAACCTCTTTACTAAACTCAAGCTCAATAGCCAGTCATCGTGACCACCTCTAATCTGCATCACGACACGCGACACTCGCTGTCAACAGTGTATACGTACGATCTAGTTGAAATTTGTTGAATATATTAGTATAATAATTATAAATAGAATACAAGGGAATACTAGATTTGGTTATTAGAAAAGTTATATTCTTAATAAATTGTTTTATAGGTATCTATTTAATAAAAAAAATATCTTTTTCTAACAGTAAAATTAAATTTTATTCTTTGTATACTTTGTATCTATATATTTTTTTAAAAAGTTTCAAGAAAGACAACGAAATAATATTATTGCCCAGTACTTACATACGGTATATGATTATACATATATTTAAAGATATAGATATCAAGAGAGTCCTTGAGGTAATTTATTATTTTGATATTGTAGATTTGGTTACACGTTATTTATCATATAGACTAAAAAAGAAATTCCATGAATTTATACATTTTTTATTACTGAATAATAATTTTCATTTACGCATAAAGTAAGTAAGTCCTAAGACTTACGTTTTTTTCAATTTCCTAAGAAATTGAAAAAAACGTAATATTTCATAAATAAAAATTCATATTAAATTGTAATATTCATCTTACGAGGCTTAGTACAGATTTTTCTGGCTTCACGGTAACTCGCATACAGCAGAATAGAAAAGGTGAACCTAAGTCCCCAGTCTCCATCAAATTTTCAACAAATTGCGAACCGCTGCAATTTTCTCGGTACAGTTAAATGAAAATAATGCACTTCTCGAGTACAAATTTAACCTACAACAGTCGTGTTTATAGTCAAGCGATGTGCTCTCAGTATTATTATCAAAGTAATACATTTCTTCAAAAGAAGATCGAACCCACAACCATCGTCCTACCACGCCACCATGTATTATATTTAAATATCACTATTTAATCTGTCCCCGACACGCGACATAGCTCGAGTCGTGTCAACATCGGTTTAACGCTCAACGGGTTTAGACAAAGGTTTTCAACTAATTACAGGGAGAAGGGGTCACTTTGGCCCTTTGAGGGAAGTTTTGAGTGCGATAAGAAAGCTCTAAGGGTTTTTTGACACTTATATAACGAATTGTAAATTATATCTGTAAGTGAATATTCTACATTAAGTTTGAATAAAAATATGATTTTAATGAAAATTATAATAAACCTTTTTTTTTTGTAGGTATACCTACTGATATCCGTGAGAGGCCGTCTGAGGTCGTTGTGGTGCAAGGGCACAAGGATTTGACTGTAACGCGACGGTCGTGGGCTTGATCCCCACTTGGAGGAATGTATTATTGTTTATTAATATTTTCATTTCTCCGTTTTGTAACCGAGGCAAAAGCTCGGAGATTAGTTCCACCACTCAATACTACAGAAATATTTGACGGACAATGAGGATTGGAACGTCTCAACATTAGGTTCCTTCTGGTTACCCTGCTATATACGGGATACACTGTGAAGCTGTTTTTTTTATCTACTAATAAAATATGACATAAGCCATTTATCAATTTTTATTGGTACTTACAAAAATTCTAACGATATTCCAAATTTATGACCATTAACCGGTCAAATGTTACATTTTGTTCTATATCTCGTAATCCTATTAAATATGTATGTAAGTATGAAATACAACCGATTTACATATTGTATTGCTATGAGAGAGTGTGTGAACTACTAATTTCTAAAGTAAACATAATATCGATATCTGTCGATTTCATAAATCAAATGGTAAAAGATATCTCAATAGAATTTTAGGGTTAACGTGACAAGGAGAGGTATAGACGTGAGTAATATTTACTTAGCGAAGAGAGAGACAGATATACTTTCTCGTTTCGTATTAATTAAGGAGCGTGGATTTAAATCATTGACTGTCAGCGCTCCCTGTGGGAATCCTGAAGAGTTATAGGCACCTTTATTCTAAATTTACAATTACAATTTTGTTCACAATATTTTAAATTACGATGTATGTTTTGTGGTGTCTGTATCGGATCGGTCTCTGGGGTTCATTTGGGAATTCCGATAGCTCGTAATATTTAAATGACTTCCTTGATACAGTTTAAATTGTTTTTTTTTTTGGAATAACTCTTAATGGGAAGTCAATTTATTCTATTCTTTCCGTTTCAATAGATACTTTACATCTGTGCTTTGCTGTCTTTAATTGTATGAATTATTATTGTAAGATTGTCGTGACGCAGTGGGGCTGGGAATTATGATGATGAGTTCGATCTCCACTTGCCGAACCTAGCAACACGCTTTGCCTCGGCACCAGAGCAAAAATATGAAAAAAAAATCATATTCTCCAGTGGGGATCGAACCCACAACTTTCTTGTTATTGTTGTTCATAGTATTGTGGTACTTTACAGTCACATATTTTTACTCCTGTGCACCACGAATTCGCTTAGATAAGATTTTTTTTAATAATAAATATTTCATCAATATCAAACATGTTCTATAGCATTGTTTTAACATTTGTTAAACCAATTACTTTACCCCTAAAAATAATACATTTTATGTTTTTAATTAATACAGCATTTAGAATTTCAATAAACATACTAAATTATTTATGTAATAATTAACCTAACATAGCGAAGACATTAGAGCGTTCGGTCGCTAATACCAAATGTCATATTCGTTCCACAGATAATCTATAGCGCCAACTGTCCGCGTCAGTTGTATGACGTTGAGGGACGTCACGGGCGCTAATCGAGATTGTATGACGATAGCCGACTGTCATGGCTCGTGGGCAATTCTGTGTTAAATTGAAAATTATATTATAATTCTTATTATTTGTATGGTGTATGTATGATATGAGGTTTTGTTTCTTTGGACACGTTTTTATTAGTTTTGGTCCTTTGTGTGTATATTGTAACGGAAACTTTAAACGTGATTTTGATCGAGTTTGTAAATGTTGGATTATTTTGAAATTTTGCATACTTATCAAGGATCGATGACAATGCAATGATGTGAAAAAAAACTCATTAGTGCGCTCCTAAGCTACGTGTCAAATAATTTTTACCAATCTCAGGACTTAAATAGAAAAGGAGATTCCCGTAAAGAGATAAAAAGGAGGTTCCCGTAAAAGTTGAGTTATAATTTACTTATATTATAACCAAAAAAAATTGACAACTACCCAAAGTCTCCATACTGTTCATTAATTAGAGAAGTGAAAAATATTTCTCGCGAGATTGGTACCGCCATTTAATTGATACGGCGGAGGAATCCAACTGAAGAAACGGTCGTTAGCTTATCACAATACTGATTTCACACCGCTGGTACATGCACCGGTTACATGCTGTTGACATTTTAAATTGGATGTTTTGTTTGTTTGGTGGTAATGGTTGTGGGGTTCAAGTAACGATTGAGGAACTTTCGGTGTTTGTATGATATTGTTATACTTGAAGAATGTGTTGAAGTTGAGTGAAAAGTGAAGAACAGAGTGTCTTTGCTTTACACTTCGCTTGTCCTCCAAGCTAGCTAGGTTTCATTTGAAATTATTCTCTTTTTTGACTGCAATATTAAACTCAACACGCAATGCCTCCAAAATTCGGCAGAATGTGGGGAACGGAGTGTCTTACCACGGGGTTCCCTCTGCCTACTCTGCTGTGTGCGGGATACAGCGTGAAGCTGAGTTATTTTAT
The DNA here is from genome assembly GCA_018230625.1 of Heliconius eleuchia. NCBI lineage: Eukaryota > Metazoa > Arthropoda > Insecta > Lepidoptera > Nymphalidae > Heliconius > Heliconius eleuchia. The sequence continues at coordinate 13,188 of DWAP01001214.1, forward strand.
TTTATTTATTACTTATTTATATATTTTTTAAACTATTCTTTATATTCTAACGATGTCATACGTAAATAAGAAAAACTACATATTTATCAATACATACACCTTCTCTCTGGCTACCTCTAAAAAAAACTAAATAAAAATCCAATACCCGCATATAAACCATCTCTTAAAGCCAGAAGTCCCCGTCAGGTCACGCTTTGCAAATAAAAAAAAGTTGCATTAACACAAGTCCTTCCTTACCTTCGTCTGTTTGCTTTATGTTAACGAATATAGACTGATTAGCTTTGTATGTATTTTTTTGAATGGATTTTTTTATATTTTGTTACTGATACTTGTAATATGGTGTTATTGATAAAAATTGTGCGTTTCTAACGTTTTGTTAAAAATGGTTTTTACTTTCCGCCGTCTGTGGTGGCATTGTGTGGTGAGTGGCGGAATTTAACGCTGCGCTTTGCCTCGTTGCCAGAGTGTGTAAATTAAAATTGAAAATATTTCATTTCCTCGAGCAGGAATCGATGCCACCGCCTGTCTCTTGCACACTTGCACCATATCGGGCCGCGAATATCATATATTATAATAATTATTGAATTTTCAGTAGCTTCACGCTATTTTTCGTATAGCAGGGAAGGCAGAGTTAATCATTTAATTTAATTAACAGTTAGCGTACTTATTTAATTAGCGCATTTAATTTTTTTCAAGACGACGACGACGACAATGTCTTAAAAAATTCTGAGTGTCTAAACTCAACTTAACTTAAATATATCTGACTGGGGATCGAACCCATAACTGTTGCAGCCAGAAATTTACGCGAAAGTTGTTGTTATAGTTGTATATTATTATTTTTTTTTTTTTCATCTTATACTGGAAGTAATTTTGTTGACTTTTTTGTCCCTATAATCAATATTTTTTCTTGATTAATTTATCAAGAAAGCGTGAGGTATGTGGGTTCGATTCCCGGCCATAGAAACGATAATATTTAATTTATTTTAATTTTCCCACTCTGAGTACACAAAACACGGTGTTAAGTTCCGACGGAAAGTAAAGAAAATAAAAGAAATAATATCCATATGTGCATATTTGCTTCGTTCACAACAAATTAGACCAACGCCTCATCAAGTAAGCCTAAGTGATGACATTCTATCGAGATGGTACAATATTTTAGAATGCACTGGAGCAAAACGACCGCGAGTGGGTGCCAGCGTCGTATCTAATGTAAAGATCTTTAAACGATACATACCGCTATGTAAAATATATAAATTATTTGTGTTTTATAATATTGCGGGGCTTAGTTTCGTCATTCAGTGTGAAATGTCTCGGAAATTGGGTGGAGTGTGGAAAACGAAATGTATTGACATTTGTTTCTTAAAAAGAAAATTATAAAAAATTTAGAGTGACGATAGAAGTGATGTCAAATCACGAGACAGATTAGTTTGTATATAGATATTTTTCTAGTATTATGAACGCGTCAATCTCAGGAACTTCTGGTTCGAAATGAAAAATGTTTGTATTGCATAGTCCTTAGGCTATATGGCCTTCCTCCATAAATGAACTAACAGTACCGACTAACAAACCCACAGATAACAGCTAGTTAATGACATACATATAAACGTATACATAGATGCATATTTTTTGCTTCTTTAAAATATACAAATATATAACATATAAAAAAAAGTCCAAATGGAAACGGAGTGTCTCAACACTTCTCCCGGGATGCCCCTGCCTAACCTGCTATCTACGGGATAAAGCGTGAAGATCAAAAAAAAAATTCTCAAAAAAAAAAATATTTAAAAAAAACATTGTGTCTCCAAGTATCGAACGCGAAATGAAAATAACTTTTGGCGGACTGGTGTGGTTATAAATCAGAACACGAGTGTAGCTCAATTAAAAAGGCCTCTATCTGATATACTTCTGTTCCAGAAGGCGCTTTTTATTTTTCCAAAGATATATCGGAAACCCTTTTTAAATACTTTTGTCAACTGTTTATTTTTTGGTGTGTGAATCATCGGGTGGCCGAGACGGTTCAGTTGTCGCTTGTTTGAATGTTGCGGGTTCATATCTAAGTACTTTTATTAGTGTAAGTGCACGTCGTGGCGCAGGGGCAGAAGCGTGTGACTCTAAACAGTATAGGTTTTGGTTTCGGTTGCCACTTAAAGAAATTATATATTTTATATTTGCATGTCTTCGCTGACGTTGGTGTTGACGCAACGTGCAGCGCTGAGCTTCGCCAACACCCAATACCTCCAGATTCAGCAGAAAGTGTGGAACGGCGTTTTAATGGAAACGAAGTGTCTTAACACTGGGTTCCGAAGTTCCCTTTGCCTACAATACTATGTGCAGAAAGCTAAAAAAAATATTATCTCCTCAATTACTTAAAATAGAATACTAAGTTAAGTTTAGCTATTAAGTACGTAAAATGTCTTAAAAAGAGAGAAAAATAAATACCATCAAGTTATAAGCTATATGCTCCGGGAACTGTTTCGCATCTTTTTATGTGTGAAAAATCGGACATTATAGATAACTTTACGATTTTTTTAATTATTATTATAGCAAAAAAAAATCGTAAACTTATAACACAAAACCGTAAAAGAGAAGTAACAATTAAAAATAAACGATATAAAATGAATCGATTAAACTATTTTACTGCAATACGTTTCGGTTTCGGTTATAACTATTCTGAATCAGTTACCAAAACTCACATTATATTATATCGATATATCATATGGTGTTAAAAGTTTATATGGCTATTTAACAATAATCGATTTTCAATCTTATTCGTCAAACAATAAGATCAAAAACCGAACGCATTAATTATTTCACTGAAGATTCGTATAAATGAAGCACTTTATGGAATTTTCGTTTTTATTACTGTCTAATAAAGGTTAAATTGGCATGTTTCTGTGTTTAAATGTAGGTTATACCGAAATAAGGCTCGTGCGCTCAATCAATTATGATCGTATTCGATTTTTTTGATTGTAATCGATAATTGTGCGCAGCTGTAATTTCTTTTTGGTATATGTCATTGTTCTGAATACTTAAAGCGGAATGGTGAAACATTTTTGAGTACGACGAATTAAATTTTGCATCAAATTTAAGAGAAAATACTTGTTTTGTGTGTGAAATTGTATTTTTCATATATTTTTCCAGGTTATATTTTTATAATAATTATCATATAAATTTAATAAGCTTCACGCTGTACGCACGCAGCAGGGCAAGCAGAGGGAACTTAGTGTTAAGTCACTCCATTCCCGCGCCAACTTCACGCCCAATTTGGGAAGCATTGCGTGTTAATTCATCAGAGCAAAGAAATTGAAATGTAAATTTAAATAAATATTTCATTTCCTCGAGTGAGGATCGAACCCACAACCAGTCTCGTTTAATGCACACTTAATGCATCTGCGTCACGATGGCCTCATT
>DWAP01001215.1:0-16594 GCA_018230625.1 Heliconius eleuchia
TATGTACGAAAGATAAAATACACTGTATATTATGTTGGCTTCCTATTAAATAAATTAATAAATAAATAAATTTCTTCGCTCTGGTGTCGAGGCAAAGCGTAGCTTTGAATTCCTCCACTCAACTCGCAATGCCTCTAGAATTTGGTGGAAAGTGTGGACCGGAGTGCCTTAACACTAGGAAGAAATCAATCCTTTCTGCCTACCCTGCTGTGTGCGATAGACTTAAAGTATTTTTGTAGGTCCGTTCCCATTAAGACACTTCTGTTCCCCACTTCCGCAATTAATGTTAAGAAATTATTATTCTTCTTTAAGAATTAAATTTTTTAAATACTGATAAGGAATGCATTAAGATTGCCTTAATAAAACATTCTATTTTGTAATATTTTTTTTACTTTTCCATTTTAGAGAATTCGTCACAAATGAAGCCACGACCACATGGAAAAACTTTTACGAAGAGCACAACAAATCATTGGAGTCGTCCGGCAACGAGACCGCGGCAAACGCGACTCGACCGGTCATAGGGCACATAGGCAAGACGATATTCGACCAACAGTTCGAAGAAGTAGAGGTTGTGGACATAGGAGGAACTCTGCAGACTAACACGGCTGTTCAGCAATTTCAATCCTCCTTTAATAATGTGAACTTAACTGAGCAGTTGATGGCATTCGAGTTAGATTGTATAGGAGACGATAAGAAGATATCAGCTCCGGTCCAACATTTTGAATTGAACAATCTAACTGATCATAATAGTAAAGTATTTGGGAATGATCTCAGCGTGCCAATTATGAGTGAAATGTCTAATCCTATTAGTATGAATTTTTCGAATGTTCAGCCTATAGGTAAATGTGATGATTTGGAAGAAATTGCTAGAGATTTAGAAAGGCCACATCAGCATGTAATATGTCCAGGACCGTTCAGTGCTAAAGATGTTTCAGAATATATAGAAGTGGATTTGAATATGACTAACTTTATCGTTAGAAATGAAGACTGTGATATGTCCATAACTGATACTATCCATAGTCCTAAAGTACAAGCTTTAGCTACACAAACTTCAATACGTGAAACTAAAGAGAACGAAGTAGTGGACAAAGAAAATATAATGAATCCGTATATAACTCCTAAAGAATCGGCAAATTTCGCAATAAATGAAGAATTTGATAAAGTATTAGTATTTGATGGGAAGAAATTAACAGTACAATCGGAAAGGCAATCTATTGTGGAACCTAAAAAACAAGAAATATCAAATACTCGAAGTAGTTCAGGAGCAGTACCTAAAAGAAAAACAATTGTTTTGAATATCAATGATGATTTACCAAATTTTATTCTAGATAATTCTTCCCTAATGGGTAACCAAATTGCAGCTGAAGAGAAAAAGTCTGTTTTATACAATGACTGTGATTTATCGATAACTCAAGCTGTTGGGGCAAAAATTGAAGCGCCAAAGACGAAAAGCATTGTCTTTGATAATGACATGGGAAATCTTTCTATAACACAAGCTCTACCAGCTCTAGTTATAACTAATAAAGAAGAAAAACGTAAAACTATTATATACGACAATAATGCAGCCGACGTCTCTATTACGCAAGCGGTACGTACAAATAAAATTGTGGAAAAGAAAGCTTTTGTGCTTGAAGACGAATTATCGTTTACACAAGACTTGCCCGCCAACGTTGTTTTAAACAAAACATCACAAAATAAAACTATTTACTACCAAGATGGATTAGATATTTCCGTTACAAAGGCTATAACGGAAAATATTATTAGTTTAACAGAAATAATGGAAACTAAAAATGATATGAGTAATATTTCTATGACTCAAGCAATTCCATATAATATAATAATTAATGAAATTAATGATAATACTCAAAAATCAATGGCTTACGGTCTTACAGATAATATACTGCAAAATAACATTATATGTAATAATGAAAAGAGAAAAACAATTATCTATGATAATGATGCTGGCAATGTATCTTTAACTAAAGCAATACCAACTAATATTTTGCTTGAGAGTGATGTAAAACTTGATAAAAACAATTTAAGTATTCTCAATGAAAGTGAAAATATAGGCTTTGGCAAATCTATGAATAGTAAAAGAAAAACAATAATTTATGATAACGAACAAGCAGATATATCAATGACTCAAGTGATACCATCTAATATAATTGCAACTAAATCGGAAAATAATGAAGTTTTATTAAATAATACTAAAGTTGAAAATTTTGAGAAAATGGCAGATAAAAGAAAAACGATCATATATGACAATGAAGAGGATAATGTGTCTATGACTCAAATGATCCCTACTGAAATATTACAAACTGCTGACTTGGATCAAAACAAAGTTATAGAAGACACTGATTTAATCTGTAACAACGAAAAAACAAACAAAAGAAAAACTATAATTTATGGTAACGAGGATGGTAATATATCTATGACTCAAGCCATTCCAATTAATATTATACAAGCACAAATTAAAGATATCGATGAAATTGAAAAACAGATTGATGTAGGTGGAAGTTCAAGAACAAATAAAAGACAAACTATTATTTCTAATAATGAAGAAGGCGAATTTACTATGGCTCAGATTGTACCGACCAATGTTATAAACCCAAAATCTAGCATTCAAGATAATGAAGAAACCAAAAATAGAAGGAAAACAGTAATTTACGATAGTGAAGAGGCTGATTTATCTATTACACAAGCCTTGCCTCCTAATATTATACGTACAAAACTCTCCGACTATAAAATTGCTGATTTTAATGAAAGTTTAAAAAATATCTCAAATAAAAAACAAACAATAGTTTATGATAATAATGTGTGCGATGTGTCTATGACTCAAGTAATACCTACAAATATAATTCAGACTAAAGCAGAAGTAAATGAAATAGAAGTAATATTAGATGATATTAACATGGATATTTCGATACCTCATAATTTGCCCACCCGTATAATGCTGAATGAAGAAAGAATTCAAAATGAATCTAGGAATATTATAAATATTGATAACCAAAATAAAATCCTATCAAATTCTCTCACAGAAAAATTTAATAATTTTGAAGAATCTAAATATAATGTAAATAATATGTCAATAACAAATCCAATACCAGTGGAAATAATGAGCTTTCAAAATGACATTTCAAAAAAGAATAATATCGATGAGAACAAAAGTATATATGCTGCTGATTTACAAATAGCTGTACATCAAGATATTCTTATATATCAAACAACAAAGAACACTACTATAGAACCGAAAATAAAGTTTGATTATGAGAAGGACGATGTTGATAAGCAAATTAATACATCCCATACATCCAAAACAACGCTTAATTCAAATGAAACCAACGATATTAATTGTGAATACGAAGAAAATGACGCTAAAAACACAATAATTACAGAACAGACATCGAAAACGAGTAGTAAATATGATGTTAAACAAAATAAGAAATCAATTCTAAGTGAACTTTTAGATATGTCAAATGCATCACTTGTAGATGTTGATAAATCAGAGAATGAAATAAAATATAGTCCTATTAAGATGATGACAAATCATGTTATTGCTAAAGATTGTGAAAATTCTGAAACTACCTCGATATCTATCAGAGATAGTGAGAGTGAAATAAAAAAGCAAGATAATAATTTTGAAAATATCGACAATAATATTGAAAATATCGATAATAATATTGAGAATAAAATTATCCAAAATGGTGAAATTATTCAAAAAAGTTTAGACAAAGATGAAGAAAACGAGTTGAAAAATGATATAGTTGAACCGGATATTAATGAAAGTCAGCAAAAATCAAATAGATATTTCGAAAAAGTACTAAGTTCAGATCTCCAAAAAAGTCAATTTTTAAATCAGTCTAACGTCAACAGTAACAAGAGTGTTATAAGAGAGTTTAAAAGTATCAGAGATGCAGATAACACTAAAGATTTGTTAGACATGCTCTCTGATTTTACAGACGGACAAACAGATGAGAAATATGAGAAGTCAATAGTAGCCAATGTAAAGAATATAGTTCCTAGCAATGAACCTATACGTCTAAGTTTAATGCCAAAAAGACAATCAATAGTATTAAGTAGAGAAGACTTACTGAATAACATTTCGATGGCAAAAGCCGCTTTACAACTATGTAGGTCTTACAATGATAGTGACAATATAGAAGACACTGAGGACTCACCCGAAGAATTGGTCTCGTCGCCAGAAGAAAATTGTGTAAATACCCCGAATAAATCTGTCCGAATGAGCACTGAAGTTGTCAAAACGTTAAATTTTGATGAATCAGTTAGCGATACGAGCATAACGGCAGATATGAACACAACGCCTCTAAAGAAGACAACTTTTGGTGAAACTACTTTTATTGGGGAGAACAAGGCGAAAGTTATACCGACTTACTTAAAAGACGTCTCGGATGGAATAAAGTCTCTAATGATCGATTTAGTAAAACCCACAGTAGATATACCCTTAACTGACAAACCTATCAAAAAACCTCCTTCAATATGCAGTACACAGATACAAGCAAATTTAGTAACATCGAGCCAGATTGAAATCGATGCTGAACTCGGATCTAATTCTGAATCGGCTGAATGTATGAGACCGACGGAATCATTGACTGGTGAAGTAGCAGCTGTAGGCCAAAGAGCAGTCACTCAAGCTCTAAGACAATCGTTTAAATCTGTTGTACCTATGGATGTAGAGCAAGAACCAAAACTAATTTTAAAACCAGAACTACAAAGTCCTCTTCAAACCAGAATGTCCGCGCCCAGTCCAGTTATAGTCTTTGACCATCTTAACCCTTTGAACAATATTTTACTTACACAAATGGACTGTTCTAAAGTACACGCCTATAACCCTTTAAAGGAAAATGCTGAAGAAGAAATGAATACATCATACGAGAAAAAAGAGAACCAAATTAAAGTAAAAAGGATATCAACCCATTATGTTATGGATAAGAGAAGTCACCAGCAGTCTGAAATACGTGCAGGAGATGAAATGGAGAAAATTGGGGAATTAAACACAGTTTTATCAAATATAAGCAAGCCTTTGTCCATCGATAGATCAACTGAAGACATAGCCACGGAATTGAAACACACCGAAATAAATACAGTAATAGCTATGAAAAACAATAGAGACCTTTTAGAAAATAATTCTAGTCTAACTCTTGTTGACGATGCCCTCGATCAGCCTCTAGATATAGACATGGAGGATTTAAATAATATAAAGAAATCTCCAGTTAAAATTATATTTAAAGTAGAAGAAGATTTGCTCAAAGACTCCGATCTAACATCAAATGATGAATATGAATCAACAAAACCGAAGAAACGAAGCTATAGCCCAACTAGACAAGACAAAAAGTTAGCCCAACCAGTCGATATTACCCCGAAACCTGTAAGCAAAATGCAGAAGATATCGCTTAGCCCAAAGACGCCAGAATTAGCCCCAAATAGCTCGGAATCTCCGAAAATAGTCCAAAACTCGAGTCAGGATATAAAAATGTCTCCTAAAAAGAGAAATAGCGTTAAACAAGACGTGACTGTACAACAATTGATCACAGATTGCTACAAAGACGCCGGAGCTGACCGTAACATGTGTCAAAATCTAAGAAAAACTTCTGAAAATAGTTCAACGGAGACTCTAGAAGTTGAAACTATATCAAAGACCTTCCAAAGTATCAAGTCCAATACAACGTTTACCAGCAGTAAGAATATATTACCCAACAATTTATTAGAAAATCGATGTTCCGGGCAGAAAACAGTCCTAAGTTCGAATCCATCGAGCCTCAACGAATTTAGATCATATACAAATATTATGTCGACGATCCAAATGCTGCCATTTATGAGGTAAATTATGATAATTAATTTCGTCTGCTATATGCGAAAGACAGTGTGAAGCTTATACTTTTTACCTCAGTTAAACATTAATTTATATTTATGAGTGTGTCGTAATAGTAAAAAAATATTTGCTATAGATAAATTTATTTATTTTTCTTATAAAAAATATTAATTAATTTAATAATTACAACTTGCTGCATCTTTGAACACGATGATGAGTGATTAAATAGTAAACGCTTGTTTAGATCAAGCATTAGGTTCAGCCACTCGAAATTTTATAACGTATTTATTTTATTAGGATATATATTAAATACATGAAAATTAAAAACAATAAGGTCACTGTGGCATTATGGGAGAGCGATTGTTGTGGTTTCGACACCTATTCGAGGAAATTTATGCATAGTACCCTACATGTTCTTCGTTTCCACTTTGGAAAAGCGTGACGTTGAGTTCCGCAACTCTAACTGCAATGTGTCAATACTCTCTGTTCATTTTCGCATGAGACAGAATGTAAACAAAGAAATACTGTTTCTAAAACTTTAATGTAACTTTTCAATTTCTATTTAATTTTGTCCATGTTTACTCAAGTTTTAAAATATTAAATAAGACAATATAACGAAACAAAAACTTAATAAAAATAACAACGGAGTCGCAATAGTACTGTCTTGTCGACATGTTGACTGATAGTAAGTTGAGAACAAATTGGCTTTCGAGTGTTTCTACATGAAAGTTTTTTCAAGTATTTACATATTGTTACACACATTTAGAAAAATTAAGAAAATAATCTATGGAATTTATGATACCGTTGGGGTACCGATATACCGGGGTGAATACAACATTTTTGGATTTGAAATTAGTATTTTACATTGTCCTGGCTTTAAATATGAAAACAATATTTTTAATATTATATTTGTTTCTTTATACTTCCAATTTTTTTAATTGTACATTGCACATTGTAGTAGTGCAATTTTATAAAATTTGAAAATATAATCAATATAATCGATAAATTTAAATCATAATCATTATTAACTAATAAGTTCTGCAGAAAATCGTTCAATAAATTTATTTAAACAAATCAAATAGATATTTCTTGTACTTAATATAGGAGTACTTTATTAAGCCCCATTAATCGGGACCTATAAAATAACTTTTTTTTATTTATTAACCTTTTATCTCATGGCTTCGTGAATAGGGTATAATTTGGCTTCGCCTAGCCTGCTATCTGCTACATTTGGGATACAACGTGAAACTAATATTTTTTTCTAATATTTGATCAATATTTCCCCATAACATTAGGACTAGCGACTGTGAATGGGAGACATGCAAGAAGGATATGTGGTCATTCCTCTTGCTGAGGTCGCGGGTTCGACTCGTAGTGCGGTTCTCGCGCAATCACGACACGCCTATCACGAGTTGGACCGTTGATCCCGTTCATGAGAGTGAGTTTATTATTTTTGTACATGTCATTTTATCGTCAGACGTTGGGAATGTGAAGTTATATATAATATTACGTTTCCTGGAGTGGGAATCGCACCCACGACCTGACGCGTTTACAGTCGTATGCTTGTGCTTCTGCGCCATAACAGGCTTTTAATACTTAAATATATTGTAAAAACATATAGTATATTGTGTAATTAATATATAGTATAAAGTATTAGTAAGATTATTTGCATGCTTGATCTTGTTGTATTATTACAATTTTTTTGTTTGTCATTTCTCTTGTGTTTTTTTTGTCTGTATAGCAGTTGTATTGGTAAAATAAAGTTTAAATAAATAAATATAATTTTTAAGTAAAATGCATGCATATATAAAACTTACACAAATTAAACCATATTTTAACAATTTTCTCCCAATATAGAAGAGAAAGAACCATCCTCTACGCTCTGCGTCCGTCTCGCGGCCGAAGCGATGCGTTACGAGTGCACCCAGTGTGGAGACTTGGGTACCGGCATGGGCACAATTATGGGTACCGAGTCAAACATGGCCATGGGCACAGATGTGAATATGGAAATGAGTACGGGCGTAAAGGCGGATGCTATACCAGGTCTATTAAGGCGCTGTGTGGAAGTGTCCCGCCTGGCCATACTGTGGGCGAGAGTGATGAGAGACGCCCGCTGGCGGTTGGCGTACACTGTCAGCAGACACGGAGATTTGACGTTTAAGGTGATTAGATAAGAATTTCATTACTTTTTGGTTTCATTACACACTATATATATGTATACGTATTCGTTCTCAAATAATATTATATTATATAGTGCAAATGTTACAGATATATAAAATAATAAAATGATGTTTTCTGTTTGAGTTGAAAAATTAAATGTAAGGGGAAAAAAATAAAAAAAATATATATAAAATCGGGTTTCTTTTGTAAATGGATTTTTTAACAATTTTAGGTAGTAAACTTCCAACTCCGAGCAGTATGGGAGGTACATCTACGTATAGAACTAGTAGTGGACGACGATCAACACTTGGCGTGTCCTAGGGCGGAGCTTTTACGTGTGGTACCTGTTTTGGGGGGTGTTGGGGGTAGTGGGGGTGTTGGAGGTGCCCTTGATGCTCTATTGGATAGCGTGAGGAAGGACTGGGGACATGCGCCACTCGCTTTGTGGTGAGTTGTTGCTTGTTGTTTATTATCGTTGCATGTGCATAGTGCGGTCGACGAGTTGTGGCCGCCCTGGATATATCTACGCAGAATTCTCAAAAATTTAGAAAACCTTACATCAGGGCGGCCACGACTCGTCGACCGTACTGCATGTAACTGATTATATTTTAGTTTCCCCTCTCTCGTACGGCTGTATCAGATGTATAATGAATACAACGTAACTGTCAAATATGACAGTTGTGCTTATCATTATTCGCCAAGTCGCGGGTAGACTTGGCCGAAATCCAAAGTGAACCGATTTTGAAAAATGTGTGTAGTTTATGTAGTTTTTTTTGTTTTAGGAAAATCTTCCATTACTTAAAAAATAAGACTAAAGATGAAGATCTCGGGATTTTATGTTTTAAAAAATAAATTTAAAATATTTTGATAGCGTTTGTTTTATAAATATATGTGTTATATATTATATGAAGTTCTTTTGTCATATTTTTGGTGGTTTAGTTTTTTATTTATTTCCCCATCCCATATTGCTCACAATATCTATGTACTTTCTTAAGATTTCTTAAGAATTATTCCACACTTAGGAAAGAAAAAAGAAAGAAATATTTATTTAGAAAACGTATAAAAACGTCCAGTGGTCGGAGCGCTTGGACGGTTTCCAAGAGCGCGGGTTCAAATACAACTACGTTCAATTTTTATACGTTTTCTAAATTACTATTATTCATACAAAAACAACAGGGGTTAATGTGTTTTCACTAATAGGTAAGGTTATTAAAGAGGATGATTTAAAATATGTATTTAAAATTTTCATTTCCTCGCTCTGGTAACCAGGTAAAGAGAGTTTCAAAGTGGAGAACGAAAGTGTCTTAATGGGCCATTACCATCTCGGACTCCTTAACTCTAGGTTTCCAGATTCCCACTGCCTATCCTACTTTGTACGGAATGCAGCGTGAAATTTAGAAAAAAAATAACTAATATCATACGATTATGATATTAGGTATTTTTTTCTAACAAACATTTTTTTTCTAATGTACACATAACAATAGTTTTGTATAAAATTAAAACAAAATAACCAGAGTACTTACGTATTTTTTTAAATTAGTAAATAGTGACCCGCCCGCAGCTTTGCCCGCTTGAACCACATGATTATTAATTTAAACAACAGAAACAGAATTGACTGACAACTATAATGACTTTTAATATGATTTTTTTACTTTATTATCGTAATTTCTATACTGATTTTTTTTTTTTTTAATGATTATTGTTTGTTTGTACTATAAACTATTGCTTTAATTTATCAACAGTCTTATAACCAAGACGTTTCGAATGTCATTCTTTAACCAAGAATCATACCAGCGCGATTCAGAAAATTATGCTTGATGCACAGCGCCAGCCGTTAATCTGTTACTGTTCGGACAGTTAAAAATGCCGCTTTATGTTAAATTTCACTTTATATATAATAATAATAATAATTGTTTAAAATGACATTTTACTAAATACATATTATACAGTTAAAAATACAGATTTATTATAATCAATTATACATTTATATCATATATTTATATAAGTATAGATATAGATTGCTATATATAACATTCTCAGTCAAACTCATGCCTAGAGTTCATTCAAATGACGATAACTTTTTTTTAATTAACCAGTTTTGATGAAACAAAATGTTATGCTGAGTTAAAACAATGCAATAGGTGAAAGTTTTAAGTAAGTCGATCATAAATGCAGACAGACAGACAAGAAAATTTTGCTTTCTTTTTCGTCAAGCGTTCTTATCCATTTCAGTCAAAATTACTAAATGTACAGAAAAAATATTTTACTGTTTTATTGTATATATAAAAAAAATAAAATAAAATTAAAAAAATAAATTTATTCAAATGATTGACAAATAATCTTGGTTTATAATTTCATTTATTTTTTAAGTTTCGCCCATTGTTTACGTATTTGCGTATTTTGAGAACCTAAAACAATCGAAATAAGTAAAATGTTTTTGTATTTAATCAAGTTACCTCATTTCATGTTTTTTGGGCAAATCGCGGCGTTGAGTTCCACCCCTGAACAAGCAATGCAGCAAATCTCGGACGTTTTGCGGTGTGTGGGGAACGTGCGTGATCTAGGTTCCCTCTGCCTAACCTGCTACACGCTATTAATTTTTTTTATAAATTTTATCGATTGTAAATTTTTTTTGTTATGCGGTACGCTTAAAATTGGAACTGAAAATAATACCGCGACTCCAGTATTTTCCCGTCTTGTGTCTTGTAGAAGATATTTCTATTATAGGTTGACTACTAAGTGGAGAGCCCAATGAACGGATTGCGTCGAATATAGCAGACGGGCGGAGAATCTGTGATATATGAAAAAACTAAACCTAAATTTACATCGTTAGAAAACAATATATTTAGAAACATAAAAATTGGAACATAGCGGGATTTGAACCCGCGCCTATTGTTTACTGTCCATTCTTATCGAGTTAAGTAGAAATTCTTAAACAACTTATTTATCTTATTAGCGGCTGTGTGGCGACATTTTTACAAATTGGTGTTACACAAATTTTATAAAGCTAAAAACACTAAGAAGGAAATAAAGTTAAATTTTCATATCATATTTCATAGGATTAATTTTCTTTTTAATTTGATTTATTAGATACGTTTAAAGGTAAACAAAGAAGCTTTTCCTTACCCGACCAAATACGACGTTTTCCAAATCGAATTGTGGCAAAGCCTTAAACGTCATATTGAACACACCACAGACGTCTCCCTCTGAAGACACACGCATTGACAGCAATCCTATAAATATAATATATATAAAATAGGTATTTATATATATTATATTTATTTCGTAACTCAGTTGTTGTTATTGTAAACGAGACTTTCCCATTTGGGGCATGAATTATTACCATTTTCTCGCTCTGGTAACGGAGTATCCTAACACTAAGCTTTACGTGCCCACCCTGCTGTATGTAGGATATAGCGTGATACTATACAGCATTTTTATATCTTAGTGCAGGAGGTACAGTGGGTTACATCGGCACGATTACCGTGATGTAATATAGCCTATAACCTCGATAAATCCACTATCCAAAACAAAAATAATGTTTCATTTGGAACCAGTTGTTGTTGAGATTACCGCGTTCAACCAAACAAACTCTTTAGCTTTATAATATTGATGATGATATAGAATGTAGATAATATAGATTTTATAACCTGGCATAGAATGAGAGAAATGATAGTTCTCAGCAGGTATCGGCCGCACGCGTCCGCGCTGCGCGTAGCATCCGAAACCGTTGTCATGTACCACATCACCTCCGCTCCAGAACAGATTTGGTACCTTTCTATTTACCAAAATATTTTCATTGGACTATACATATAATAGAAGAAGTAGAAAGCGTCGTGACGAGTCGTCGTAAATAAAGTTTATATATATTTATAGGATTGTACTCACCTGAACAATATATTCCACATTTAAATTATTAATTAACTTATAATAAAACATAAAAGCTAAGCAAAAATATGTTTCTACATTTTAGTTTTAATTACTTTATTGTTGATTTTTTTAAATTATATTCTCTTCAAATAGAAACTATCATACATACTACAAGGTAAAACGTATTTTTTTTTCGAATAATTATAAAAGATTTCATCATAATAGAATTTATTGTTCAGCTGTATATAAAAGACTTTTGTATATATTAATTTCTTTGTCTCGACGTTGACGGCTTAGAAGCTTGCTCCTGTCTTTGTGAGAACTGATTGACAGCAAGACAATACTTCTCCGAATGGTAGGTCCTCGATATTTGCGATAGAAGAGGACTTCCGTGCGGAGAGTTCAACCACAATGAGGCACTTCCGGTTTGCCCAACCATTGCTATAAACGCGATTAACATCCTAGTATTTAAGAGACCTCTTTGAATTTGCGGTTGCTTTAACAAATTTTGCAGAATTAATCCTTCAGGTAGTCCATTAATCAATTCAAACACGCTAGAGCCTCTTTCACCGACCAGCCAGGAAGCTGCAGCTGGTACGTTACAGCCTGTAGAACGAAGTGCTGTATCCACCTCTTCCAAAGGAAATCCAAGATCCTTAAGAGCGTTAATAGATTCTGGATTTGGAGGAGGAGCTATTCTATTTCGCCAATCGCGAAACTTTTCAAAAAAACGCTGCAAGTGTTCCGCGCGCTTATAGAATTCATCTCCGTTAGTCGATGACGCGGATTCATTTTTACTTTCGGTGTTTGGTACGTTGAATCTTGAAGCTATCTCCTCGGGCGTAATAACTTGGACCAATATTTCTTGAGTTCGTTGAGGTTCATCTAAAGCGGCTGATAATTGGGCTAATGTTAGTTCATAATTTCGTCCGGCCGCAGCTAGTTTTGCTCCAGCTTCTATCAGAGATATCAATATCTTTCTAAGTTCGAAAGATAATTCATTAGTGGATAATAAGGATTGTAAATTTGGTTGCCGTGTAGCGTCTCTTGGGGTCGGTAGTGATGCAGTGGCGGCCGCTATAGTAGCTTGCGGAGGAGCGCGAACAGCTCCGAGGTCCCATAAAGTACCCGCTTCAGGGATGCGCCGCTCGATCAGCAATAGTTCCTCATACATCACCACCTGTTCCTGACCGAGTGTCAGGAAGTCGTGTAAAGTAGACGTGTCACACACGCGCACGATTTTAAATCGTCCAGCTCCAGATTCTCCCGTGGGATAGAAGAAATCGATGGCGCGATTCTTCACTTCCTCTATGAGAGTGTCTTCAGCGAAGTACCCAGAGAAAATTTGTCCTTCAGGACTCACAATTTTTACAAGAATATCATTGCCACTGAATCCCGAATCCGAGACCAACATCGTCGATGGCCTTCCGTATGTCAATCACGTTTATGCTGATCAGTATGAGAAATAAAAAAATACTTGTAAAAAATAACATCAGCCATAAAATCAGTTTTAACATAATTATGTCATGATTGTCAACATTATTCGTTTTTCGATTTTGTCAAAGTTAAACAGGAGGTTGTCAATGTTTTATTTATTTGTACTAAATTTTTTATGAAAATCTTTCAATTTGTTTATTGTTACTAGTTTACGAGTTATATTATAATTGACTAAAACATATAGTTGGAAATTTAAAAATCTGGTTTATTTTTTTTTGTATTATGTGGCAAAACCAACGTCGCTATTTACCGATAATGATATAAAGGCAAAGATCATTTTCCACGTGCAGTTTCAGCTGTGCCGTGTCTGTCAGTCACGCGCTTACCTGCGGCTGCGCACGTGTTGTGTATGAAACATGCCACATTATAAGTTATGAGGTAATTCTAATCGCAAGAAAATTGGATTAGCGATTAACGTGGTGTTATATAACCTATTGCCTTCCTCGATGCATGGAATAACATCAGGATATCCAATACAAAAATACCTTTTCATTTCGAACCTATAGTTCCTAGAACCTATGAGTTGTTTAATCATATAAACTCTTCAGTCTTATAATATTTGTATAGAAGGATGAACAGCTTTGAATATTTTAAAGTAGGATTAGATACAAGACTTAAGTTTTTTGAACTCAAATTTACCTGAAAAACTGTGTACCAACATAACTAAACCCCACTCCATCGCCATTGAAGAGGTCTAGAAATAGCTTGCAGGTATCGGGACACACGTCCGTGAACAGTTCTATGGCGAGTATCCCTAGTGTCCACCCTTTACGCATCTTTAATTCCATGTATAGTCTGTTATAAAACAATTTATTTTTCTATTATAATATCTCTAAAATTATACAAGAAAATATATGACGTTTTCCCTCACGCTTTCCGCAAGACAAAGACAGAGTTCAGTTCCGTTACTCAACGCTGTATTTCTAGAATTCGAGTGGAATGTGTTGGAAGTGGAGATCGTATAGTCGACTCTAATACGTTCAGCTCTGCCTACTGCTGTACCCTCTACTATATGATACTACATGAGGTATAACGTGTGTAACTAAACTAAAAATTTACATATTATAAACGTTTTTTTAGCTCCACGCTGTATCACACAGTTTCGGGAGAGGAAACCTGGAAACTCAATGTTAAGATAATCTGTTTTACCATTAGGACACTTCCGTTCCCCACTTTCGCCGAATTCTTAAGGCATTGTGTGGAAGTGATGGGACTCACCCGCCTTTGCCTTGTTACCAGCGCAAGAAATTTAAAATATGTAAGTATTTAATTTTCCGAGTGGGAATCGAACCCACATCCGTCGCGTTTACCGTCGCATACTTGTGCCACTGTGCCACGAAGACTAAATAATAAGCCTCCTATGATAAACTTCATAGTTGCGAAATTGGTAGGTATTCAATTTTGTAATATAACATTTTAATTACTTAGGCCGTATAATGCCTTCAGGTGTAACAAAAGCGGGATCTTCCATCGTATCTTGTGGTATTACAGGAAAAAGAACAAACGGTTTATTCGACATATGAACGATCTCCGTCTTGATAGTTTCCCAATCTTTTTCTAGAATCGCCGTCGGTACTATACGAGAACGCTGAAATTATACTTAGAATATTTATATATGTCGCAATCAGTAGAGATCTTTTTAAATTCAGTTCCATTTTAAATTATGAGCGGTATCAGTCTGTATGGGTCAAAGAAGTTTTTATTCACTACTGCTGCAAGCTAAACGAGCGAGTTATTTTATGAAATTGACGCGCTCAAACGCACTTCTCAATTTTAGAATAATTGTAGATATATAAAAATATACAAGTACTTACAGCACTAAGCAGACGTCTGTATATTTCTTTATTTTCACGTTTAATTATTTTGTACATGTGCTTTCGGTTTTCATTATAGTGTTTTTCAGGCATTTTTGACCAGTGGCTATCAACTTTGCCCTAAGAAAGTAAAACCATGTCGTATAATCATCCTTTAGTATAAAGCGCATAAG
The DNA here is from genome assembly GCA_018230625.1 of Heliconius eleuchia. Classification (NCBI taxonomy): domain Eukaryota; kingdom Metazoa; phylum Arthropoda; class Insecta; order Lepidoptera; family Nymphalidae; genus Heliconius; species Heliconius eleuchia. The sequence continues at coordinate 15,345 of DWAP01001215.1, forward strand.
TTACTAATAGTAATGGGCGTCACCAGTCATCGGAGAATAGTCTGGTGCCCACCTCATAATATTTATTAGAAAAACATAAACTTGAGAAATTGGTCTTGGTTGAATTGGTGGTGTTTTTGGTCAAACCCGGAACACTATATTATTTTAATACAAGTTAAGCTAAAATCATTGGATAGGTTAGGTTAGTCTAATCTTATTAAATTAAGATATATTTCTAAATATTTTACCCCTCTCATATAAGCTTCAATAATGCGGAGTATAATTATTATATTATCGAAGTAAAGGTTCTGACAGTGACGCGTCCATTCTGGAACATTCCTTACTATTCTTGTTGAGTCTAGACACGGTGGAGAAGTATCCACAGTGGATTTAATGTGGGAATACTGGAGACATTCAAACAAATGTTAGTTGTAAGTGAGTGCAATATATCTTTTTTTATAGCTTCACGCTCTATCACGCAAATAGCAATATTGGTATAACATATTCATAGGTAATTAATTAACATCCGCCGTTTCATTTTGTAATCGTTTTCAAATAATATATTATTAATGATATTTATTTGGTGTCGGAAGAGAGAGGAACTCGGAGAGAGAAAATGATTAGAATTAGCGATATGATTACCTTATATTTTCGTACTTTACGTTTCGTACATAGAACCGTTTCTTCTATTTCAGGTGGTGGGGACGTGTACTTATTTGCGTCTTTTATATTATCAAGTGACTGGACTTTCTTTAAAATGGCTCCTAATAATGTCATTTTTGAGGAGAAAATTATAAATATACAAAAAATTTGGAAAATATCTTGTATAGGTGTTATTAGTTATAGCATAATAATCTATATGGCTATAATTGTCATTTAACAGGTTATATCCAAAGATAAATAGATATACCTATTATAAAAAATATTAATTACAATAACAAAAAATAAATACGAGGTCTCATAGAAAAAACAGTTATACATATAGCTCATTTTTAATTAAAATATCATACATTAATGCGATTTTTTTTAAAAATTAAAATAGTTACATTGTAAAATAAAACATATGTTGAATAATTATTTGTCCAAGAATATAAATATAAAAAATATATTAGTCATTTTAATAAAAAGTAAAACCTCGAGAGTATTCTATTTTTTTTTTTTTTTTTTTTTTTTTTTTTTTATTGATCCACCAACATTTATTTACATCAATACATACAAAAAAAGATACATAATATATGGAAATAAAACTAAGTGTAACAAATACTTATAGG